>SNQJ01S0048109.1:29723-45290 GCA_010110895.2 Picea sitchensis
AAAATTAAATAAAATTAGATAAAAACAATGAAAATGAAAACAAATTATACCCAATCAAAGTAGATTCAATTTTAAAAATGTTGGTATCAATTCTGAAACTAAATTCTGAGTATTTGTAGGAGTCCTCTACCTCTAAAGATGAAGTAAGATGGAGAGAATTTGCAGTTTCCTGCAAACAGTCCCATTTTCAGGTTTTTGGCCGAAACCTAGTTTTTAACGAAATCCATTAAAAATAAATGTTTCGGCCGAAATATGTTTACCACAGGAAAATAATTCATTCAAAAATAATTGTACACGAATTTTGAGGGCACCGTTAAATTTGGCGTGCAAATTTTTGGCCGGAAAAGGATTCAGTCGAAAAAATTCCTAGCAACATTTTTTTGGCCAAAACTTTACTGCTAGGAATTTTGGAGACCCGATTGTCACGAAAGTGTTACCCATTTTCATAATTTTACCCTATAATTCTAATCTAATTGTATAGTTGAGTCACTTTTTGAATGATACATTAAATCTGATTTTCATATCGTTGGGTCTCTATTTGTATTTGTTTATATTTTCAAATTTAATGTATCGATTGAGTATCTATCTAAGTTAATCATGGATCCAAATTTAAATTTTTTGTTGAATTCCTAGTGGATTTCGATATTCAGATCTTCCTCAAGGTTTATTTCACTCACATTTTTGAATATTTTGTTCCATATATAATATGTTCCTCAACTTGAATCGAAGGTTTGGAGTCACTGCAAGAGGAGACTATTTTTATAAAATACAAGTCTTAAACACACCTTCGTTGTGTATCTAATTATAATACCCAGAGGGATTTCATTATGATCATTGTTGATGATCTTACTTTATGAAATTTCAATGTATGGTGACGTGGTAGCGTGAATCTAGTTCCAACTGGACAATTTTTTACTCTCTACATTGGTGGATTTTTCACCGTGAGCAAGTGGAATTGCGTGGGGTAATTCTTGGATCCATCCTAGATCCTTGATCACAGTTGTATGTTCAATTAGTAATCAATATTGTCCTTGTTATTAACTATAGTGAACCTGACTTCTAGGTAAGTTTCGTAGTTGAATTTTTAAAACTTGGGTATTGTTACTTATGCGCCACCGCACATTGAATGGTTGGGAGTAGATATCAATGGTATAACTCGAAATCATCAGTAGATCACTTTCGGTTGAGTAAGTTCTCCTAGTGAAAGACTGTTGGAGGTCGTCGTAGTTTCCTTCCCCAAGTTCACATTTATTTAAGAGTTGCGATTATCTAGTTATCATCTAGATATTTGGATTATCCTTCCACTGTAGAAATCCAATTGTTTGAGTTATTTTACAAAATGACTTCTTTAGAGAACACAAGTCTTATACTAAGAGTGGTATTAATGTAGAAAACTTTGGTTGACTACTCTCAATTACCGTAGGTAATTAAATGTCATATGACTATCAAATAGTTGATATTACATATATGTCTTGGACCTAATGGTCGTATTAATAATTCTCTTGTTAAGAGAAAATTAAATTATGTTGAGTAATTTTATTTATCTTTTTTGTAGGAATTAAATTTATTATTTAGTTCAAAACTCCTTGTTTTGAATTATTTTTTTATTAAGACTTGAATTAATGATTAGATTAATTGCTATATTTTACATTCCAAATTTTGATTGTAAGTTTGGAATGATTATGAAGTCCTTATAGGATATTCATATATATTCTCGTGGTACATTTGTTTGGATAGTAAAAATATTTATAGCTATGTGTATTCCTAAAGGAAAGAAAGATCGTTAATGCTGAGTATGAATTATTGTAGTAATGTTAGAGAGTAGGTAATTTTTTTTTGGTTTTAATAAATAATTATCTTGTATTCTTATAGAGTTGGTTGATTGTGTAGATATTGAATAATAAATGTTACACCTAGGGAATAAGTTTTTGTTAATGATGAATAATAAATATATGATGGTATTCATAAGAGAAGTTATATTATCTAGACGAAGAATGATTATTGTGATTTAATCTTTAAAAGAAGGAAACCTTGTCTAGTATAATGAGTAATTGAATGTTTTAAATTGTGTTATAACCAAGTATCTTACTGTTACTTGAGTCCTGAGTTTAGTAATGATTGGATATGGGAATAGATAACTCCTTGTTCTTAACAATAGTCGTTGGTCCTGAGACCTTAAATGGTAAACACCAATTGGATGAATTATGGACTTGAGCGTTGATTATGTGTCTTGGAGGTCCTAACCTTGCAGGGTAGGCTGGACGGATAAACATTATTTTTTGACTACTTATTATTATGTTGATCTATTAGTAAATTGATGTTGTTCGATATTTGTCATAAAGTGATGTGGATGAGAAAATTAAAGTGTAAAGTGGACATATGTATTTTTCATGTATCAGTTGTTCTAAATGTTGTTGTTAAAAAAAAAATTACCATTGTATTTACTTACCTACTTTATGTCATGACAGAGGGGACATTACATATGGTATCAAACCGGGTTCAACCCTACGAAAATGGAGCATTATGACTTCCATTGATTTAAAATAAATTAATAAATGTAATGATCCTCCTCGTTACGACGACAACCTCTTATAACAAGTGCAATTTTTTTTTTTATGTGTGCGTGTGTACAAGGGTAACAAGACATTATACTTTGCGCCGCCACATGACGACGAATCATGACACATACAACTGCGATATCAACATAAGGATCTAAGATGCATATCAACATTTGCCAGCAATGAAAAACAATCAACCGACAAAATAATAAGACTGACTACCCGCCCATCCTACTCTGCAATGGTTAGGACCTCCAAAACACATAAGAAATTCTCAAGCCCAGGTTCCAATCGATTTTAACCATTTAAGGTCTCAGGGTTGGCAACTACTCTGAGGAATATGAAGGTGTCTACATCCCGCCCAACCCAAGAAGACCAAGCAACAAAATGATTACAACCAAGTACAACAATAATTAATGAACAACCATGACCTCTACGGAAAGTGCAAATCTGAAGGACTCCGACAACAACAAACCATCATTAGGACAAGGCATTATCCACGACTCAATTAGCATTAAATACTGATCCATTACTCCCTTTAATTTCCATTAGTTTACGAGTTGCCAAATCTACCCTTAAAAGTAATGTAAAATCAATTAATTGCAATTCCCCATTACTAAATCATAATGACTAATTGTACTTAGTTTAAATACATTACATTTTTATATATTAACAAATTCAACAAAATTTCAACAACATTACCATAAAATGACAACAACATTATTTCTCTCTTTTTACAATAACTTTGCAAATAAAATATCAATCACATTACATCTTGGCCTTACATTAAGTTATAAATATAGAAGATATAAAGGATAAATATAAAAGATAATAAAAATTAGATAAATACATCAACACATAATTGCAATAAAATTTAACATTTATTTTATGTATGTAGAAATATACCCCTTTTTTTTCATGTGTATATATATATATATATATATATATATATATGATAAACCCATGAGTAGGCAACAATCCTTCATTGATTAAAGTCATGGCATTGAAATTAATATGGTTAACAATAAAGCTTTCCTTCATTTGGTATATGTAACCAAATATTATATTTTGTACAAAAAAATCTACATTGGTATATGTAACCAAATATTATATTTTGTACAAAAACATCTACAAGACAAGAATCTATTTTTAACATTAGGCATCAAAATAAAATAAACAATTTGTATAACACTGTGAAGATCCTTTCAATATTCATAACATTCCTCTTCATCTCTTAAATAATAAAAAGGCATTTCTTTTTCCATTACTTCTTATAATTAGCAACTAAAGACAGTACTTAGTAATTAAATTCTTTTCATCTCTAAATTTAATATTAATAAGGAGGCATTCATTTTTCAACTACTTTTAATTAGCATCTTAAGTCAGTAATCATTATTTCTTATTGAACCATAAATAGGTGAAGACAGAAAAGGGTAAATGAAGGCGGATGTCAAGGGGGAGTCGTTCAAGGCAGCATTGATTGTGGTTAGGGGTTAAAGAAATTCACCTTTACTCTAATCAACGTACTTGAATGGTAACATCTACGCTAACCAGTCAAGAATATCTTTTTCCAGAAATGTAAGAGCTGTCAGAAAATAGGAGATCACCACTTAAAGCGCGTGTGATTGTGGGCATCCTAGTGGAAAGGATTAATGCATTGGTCAAGCCATCCATAAATGCATGAGGAGGCCATTGCAGGGTAAGGGTGGCTGCACGTAGAGAAATTGGATAAGTCTCCACTCTAAAAATCGAAGACATCGAAAGGTTATGTACAGATTTTTTTTATAAAAAACAACTAACGGCCTGAAGAAGCCTTGGGTGAATTTCATGGAATAAAATAATTGTTTTAGTACTGTGAGTCTGCTTGGTGGCCAGCTAACAAACTTTGCATGATCAACAAAGTTTGTATGATCGTATATATCCAAATAAATTATAACAACTACTTTCAGAAAGATAGAATTAGAATAGCAAATTGAAGTTCATTGCAGTTAGTCATCAGTTTATTTTTTTTCAGTCAGATGAAGAGTAAGTTATTAGTGACTTCAATAAAACAATTTGAATTTACGTTTAGATGTCAATTTCCATTAGTGACTACAAAGTACAATGATATAAGTGAACATCGGGGGTGTTATGAGCATCTCCACTAAAATTGCAATTGAAAAAATAAGTACGGTGATCTGAGTGAACATTGGGAGTGAACGAACATCTTGACAACCGCAAAAATAAAGGAGTAACAGTGTCAATTGGGAGTGAGAGAAGTGTAACAGTAATCTCATTTTCTCCTCAGTCAACCACGCAGCAGGTGAGACAAGTGGGAAATTTGTATAAGGGAAACGAATTCACCAGAACGGATTGCCAGAGCCAATTTTTAAAAAGAATTTTTACCAACGAAAATTCCAGAATCAACTCTGCCAGAACGAATTCTACCGAAGCAATTTACAACGTAAATTCCATGCATGAATTTTATAGAGACCAAGTTTACAAGAATTATTCAGAGACCAAGTTTACCGAACGAATTGCCAAAGATGAATTATTCAGAACCAATCCTTCAAAATGAAATTGCCAGAGATAAATTTTTCAGAACCAATCTTTCAAAATGAATTTGCCAGAGATGAATTATTCAGAACCAATCTTTCAAAACAAATTGGTCAGAGATGAATTATTCAGACCCAATCCTTCAAAACGAAATTGCTAGAGATAAATTTTTCAGAACCAATCTTTCAAAACGAAATTGCTAGAGATGAATTTTTCAGATCCAATCTTTCAAAACAAAACTGCCAGAACAAGGATGAAATGCCAGAACAATTTTGCCATTACACCCATTAAGGAAAGAATTCAAATTTTTCTTTATCTATTTAAATAACAGAGGTAAATAACTTTATTAACAAAGGTAAGTAACAACAGTAAAATTTTTCATCATCTTGCAAATAACGGAGGTAAGTAACTTTATTAACAGAGGTAAGTAACAGTGGTAAAAAATTTATTATCATGAGGTTCTTCAATAGCTTATTAGTTGTAATTCATACCCAAGAAACCTATAGAATATAAAACTGTACATGATTTGCAACAATAATATTGTATCGCATGAGAAATTTTAAATAAAAATTGCAGTTACAGCAGTTACAATTGTAATCACTGAGTAAATAAATAAAAATACCCAAACAATCCATTTACCCCGATATACCGATCCCAACATAAGTCGAAATGCATTCTAATCTACTAAAATACAAATCATATTGTTGCCTTATCGCCTGCTTCGAATGACATCGGCGTGCTCTGTGTCGCTCCCGCTCGCCGACCGTCGAGACTACACCGGTACCTCCCAGCCAACGCTAGGGGTACTCTTCTTCCCCCTTAGACCCCTGAGCTGCAAAGGAGCCACACACTATCCAAATGGTACGTCTAGCTCCCATATCGCCTTGCAAGGCCGAGCTACCACTTCTATCCGAGATGGGAAATCCCAACTGCCCACAAGTAAATCAGTCAAGTCACTAATCCGACAGTGTAATGTTACGCTAACAGTTGATCCCCCCCTTCCTTCTCCTTCCTCTCTTTTATAGAGTTTTAGAACTTCCAAACTTTCCCTAAATCTCATTTTATTGAAGTTTTAATAAAAATCTTCTAATAATTCTCCTTCATACAAGTGTCGTCCATCCCCCACTTTCCTCCAATAGTTATTTTCTTTAAATTAATAATTGTCTCATTTCCCTCACCCACCTAGAGTTACTCCTAAATTTACTCCTAGGTGTCCCTAGATTCCCTTACAGGTTTTAAATACTTTCCCTAAAAAGAAGTTGTTAATTTAGTTCAATTTAGAAGGCTCTTAATTGCAGATTCTTTACTAAGTTGACCTCGATTTTTACCATAAGTTCCCCTCTTTCCCTTATTATGTTACTTCCATTCCCTAGTTTCCTAAATTTTATATTTCCTTCTTTCCCCTTTTTATTAGAGCCAAAATGGAAGTTGCGCAATTTACCCTCTTTTCCTTTTATTATTAATTTAATATCTTTTTACACTTTCACAAGTTAAATAATTAATTTCTTCTTTACCTTTGATATCCACAGATTTTATTTAAGTTCTTACTTTCTTCATTTTAACCAAAAATTAAAAAGTCCACAATTATTACTTAAGTGGTTTTTATTTTAAACTTTATCATTTTATTTTTACAGAGATATTTTGTTAAGGGTAAACACAATTTTACCCCTAACAAAGTTTTAGACTTAGGACTTAGATTCTGAACTGGGCGACATTTTAATTAGGGAAGTTGTTTTAAAATTTCGTAATGAGATATTTGTCTTAGGGCCATCTAGGTTCGTTCCTTTATCATCATCAATGTGACGTGCCCTTCAGGACGCACTATGTGCTCCAAGGGTGCCACTCACCTCTTGTGTTTCTTTCGTGCGACGTGCCCTTCAGGGCGCACCACGTGTTCCAAGGGTGCCACTAGCCTCTTTTGTCTCTTTTGCGTGACGTTCCCTTCAGGATGCACCATGTGCTCCAAGGGTTCCACTTGCCTCTTGACTGATTGGTAGATATCAATAACCCCTGGAGTCAACACTCCTCCAGGTGAACTTGTGGGAGACTAAGGTCTTCTAAGGAATAAGGCCCCCACCTTATTGGACACCACTTAGAATCATCGCGAGCGACTGTCACAATCTGCCCTCGTGGCATGGTGGGTCCTCTCGAACTAGGTAATCGTTAACCTATAGTTCGAGCCACGACGGAAGTGCTAGTAGGTTGTGGCAGGGCTGTTGTCCTCACCTCTCCCTCAACCTCTCTGGTAGTCGTGTGTGACCCCTTTACTCCATATGTGAGTTTGGTTGGCAAGCTATCGTTAGCCTACATCATCAACAATCATGTCAGACATGTCCACATCATATTATCTAATCAAATGTACTAAAATCACAGTAAAACAATGAAACCCCAATAACACACTCCCTGACTCGATCTAGAGTCCAAGGGTTTCTTCAATGCCTCTGCATCCTCATGGTCCAAAACCCTACACACTCAGTAAAACCGAGTCAATAGCACTTGTCTATGTCAATGCAATAAAACATCATGTCATCTATCATAACACATCATAATCAAGGACAAATGTTTTAATATCATAATAGTCCAGATCATTTGCAAGAAAGTGTCCTCAAAGAATAAGTTTTCTCAGTGCGCCAGAGCGGGATGTTACATACACCCTCTCTTGGTCTAAACTTCGTCCCGAAGTTTCATGGTATACGTGCCGAAATAAGTGTATCACAGTATCATAAGTCTATCTATCAAACAAAAATGGAAACTGCTAGTGCATATCGTATGCGTCCTCCCAGGTTGCCGAGTGCGGACTATAATTGTCCCACTGGACCTTGATCTGATCTACCGTTCGACGTCGTAACTGTCGAATGTGATGATCTAATATGCAGACCAGCTCAGCCGTGATCTCTCCCTCATCTGATACCTGCAAGGAAATCATATCAATCACATGTGTAGGATCGCTAATGTAATGTCTCAAAACCGATACATGAAAAACATCGTGCATACGCCTCAAAGAATCAGGCAAGGCTAGTCGATAGGCCACGGGCCCCTTTCTTTCCACAATCTCGAAAGGTCCCATTAACCTAGGAGAGAATTTAGCTCCCTTCCTAGACTTGATTGAACTCTTATGAGGTTTAACTCGTAAGAAGACTCGATCACTACGGTCGACTCGATGCGCATCGACATAACTCTTCTATCGATCATGCGCTTCTTTAATCCTTTATCTTATGGTTTTCATTTGCTCTTCCATTTCTTGGATCACTTCTGGTCCCACAAGGACCCTATCCTCAAGTCGATCCCAACTCAAGGGCATCTGACACGGTCGCCCGTAAAGAAACTCAAAAGGCGCCATCTTAATGGTGCTTTGGTAACTGTTGTTGTAAGCGAACTCTACTAGTGGCAAGAATTCTTCCCAACGCTTTTGTTGGTCCATCACGTACATGCACAACATGTCCTCCAAGTTTTCTCTCATTTGTTCGGTCTACCCATTAGTCTTTGGGTGATACGCAGTACTAAAGTTAAGTTGGGATCCCAAGGCCTCCTGGAAACTCGTCCAAAATCGTCCGGTAAACACCGATCCTCGATCAGATATAATATTCTTAGGCACGCCATGCAACCTCACAATCTCACTGATGAAAACTCTAGCTATGTCAGGTGCCTGATACATCATACACACAGGAATAAAGTGATCACTCTTCATCAGAGTGTCCACTACTACAAAAATCGAGGCATGTCTCCTTGCTGTTAGTGGCAATCCAACAAATAAAATCCATCGAAATAACCTCCCATTTCGATTCTGGAATGGTATGTGGTTGAAGTAATCCTGTTGGGTGTGTATTTTCAGCCTTTACCTACTGACATTCAAGGCATCTAGCCATGTAGCTGACTATGTCTGCCTTCATTCCCTTCCAAAAGAATAAGGACTTAAGGTTTGCCCTCATCTTCGTGACTCCCAGGTGAGCCATGTAAACTTCTCTATGAGCCTTGCTCAGAATCAACATCCTCAACTCGTCGTTTGGCAGTAAGTAAATCCGACTTTTAAACCTCAATAACCCATCGCTATCAAATGAAAATCCCTCATATTGTGGTACCATCATTGTGTTTTTTTCGATAAAACCCTCGACCTCTTTGTACCATTCATCGTCATGCTGTAAAGTGAGAATATTCTCATGTAGATTTGCCTTAAGAGGCAACACCGAGAAGATGCATGGTCTCTGACTCAAAGAATCAGCCACTCGGTTCACTGTTCCCTTTATGTAAGTAATCTCAAAGTCATACTTGTTAAGCAACTTCGACCAACATCGTTGTCGCGCGTTCATGTCACTTTGCGTAAAAATGTGTTGTAGTCCACAATGATCAGTCTTTAGTTAAAATTTTCTTCCAACAAGGTAGTGCCTCCAAACCTTCAAGGCATATACGATGGCTAATAACTCCAAATCATGTGTCGCATAGTTCTCCTCATGCCTTCTCAGTTTCCTTTAAATGTAAGCAATCACTCATCCGTCTTGCATCAAGACTCCGCCTAAACCTTCCTTGGATGCATCTGTGCATACCAAGAATTCTGTATCCATGTCAGGGACCTTTAGTATCGGAGTTATCATGAACAACTCTTTAAGCCTCCAAAATGCTTCCACGCATTTCTTGGTCCAAACAAACTTCTTGTTTTTCTTCTACAATTTCGTAATCGGATTTTCTATCTTCGAAAATCACTCAACAAACCGTCGATAGTATCCTGCTAAACCCATAAAGCTACGCACTTCCATGACATTCATCGGCGCAGGCCATTCCATAATAGCCTCGACCTTGGCTAGATCCACGGCGATACCTTTGCCGGAGATTACATGCTCTAAGTAGTGAATCCTCGATTGATAGAAAGAGCATTTGGACAACTTTCCATACAATTTGTGCTCTCGTAAACATTGTAGTACCAATAACAAGTGCTCTTCATGCTCCTCCATTGTCCGAGATTAGATCAAAATATCGTCAATGAATACTTGGATGAACTTGTCCAAGTATTCGCGGAACACCCCGTTCATCAAACTCAGAAATACACCTGGGGCGTTTGTCAGTCCAAACGGTAAAACAATAAACTCATAGTGTCCAAACCTCGTCTTAAAGGCGGTCTTAGGGACGTCATCCTCCTTGATCTGCAACTGGTGATACCTTGATCGCAAATCAATCTTGGAGAACACCATCGCACCCTTCATTTGATCGAACAGATCATCAATTCTCGGTAAGGGATACTGATTCTTGATCATGGCCTTGTTCAGTTGATGGTAGTTGATGCAAAGCCTCCACAATCCATCCTTATTTCATATGAAAATAATCGGTGCACCCCTCGGTGACACACTAGGATGTATCAGTCCCAGGTCTAGCAACTCCTTCAGTTGCATTTTCAACTCTTGTAACTGCGGGGTGGACATCCGTTAAACAGTTCTTGCTATTGGTCCAGTCCCTGGTTTTAGGTCTATGGTAAACTCCAAATCTCTCTCCGGCGGCATCCCAGGTAACTCCTTTTGGAATACGTCCACAAACTCTCTCACCACAAGAAGGTGTTCTAGAACTTTCACTGCTCCCTTCTCGTTTAACACAAGGATCGCATAAAGCTTGCACCCCTTGCACATACTCTTCCGTAAATGTAAGGAAGAGACAAACCTCAGAGAAAATCCATGGTTCCATCCTACAATCACACGCCTATATCCTTTGTCGTCGACCAAGATCAACCATTTTGTCTTACAGTTGAGTATCGCCTCATGCGATTCCAACCAATCCATACCAATCACGACATCATAAGATCCTAGGATCATGACGTATAGGTTGAACCTTGTGACAAACTCTCCCATGTTAACGACACAGCCCGTAACCTTTCCTCCAACCTTCTGTTTTTCTCCTGAATCCATCTCTACGAAGCCAAACTTGTCATGTTCGACTGCCTTTACCTTAATCCTTTTTAGCGCTGCAGGAGAAATAAAACTCTCGGTAGCACCGGGATCTATCAAAATACTAAGGGTCTGGTCAGCGATAGTACCTGTCATCTCGAGCACAGTCAATTGGTGCTCTGCCTGGTGATTATTCACCGCTGCATGAATTTGATGGGCCTTGCCCATATCTTCCATAGTAGTGGGTCCTGCTAATCTGGACGCTCGGGTCCTCTCCATAGGACAGTCGCGCTGGTAGTGTTTCTCCCCACACGTCCAACACCCCTTCTTCAGCCCAGTAGTCCTGGCACTCAAAGTAGAAGATGACAGCCCACTGGCCTGGCACCCTGGTCTGTTCTGCTGAACAGGCCTAAAATGCTGTTGTTGTGGGCGATGTTGTTGTTGATGCTATGGTCCCCGATAAGGGGTCCGCTGCTGAGGCGGTGGTCATCGGGGTGTAGTGAAAGTATATCCCCTCTGGAAGCCACGATATCCTGGCGTATGTCTTGTTTCTGTTTGGTGTTGTTGTGTTCCAGATGGGGCCTACCTTGCTGGTCTCTCTAGAGTCCTGGTCTGATCCCCACTGATAATCTCCTCCTTGGCTATGAGGGCCTTCTGGACGACATCGTGCAAGGTTTGAGGCATCAAAATCCTAACCTTTGCACGCAGGCTTCCGTTAAGGCCAAATACAAACCTGTTTACCTTAAGTTTCTTAGTGTTAAGGTGTGGAGCATACCGTAGAAGCTCCATAAAATGTGCCTCATACTCGGGCACCGTAAAACCTCCCTATCATAAGGCATTGAAATCATTGAGATGACTCTCAATGAATTCCTCTGAAAGGTACCTCTCTCAGAATCGTTCCTCAAACAGTTCCCATGACATGTCTTCGACGACCATGTTCAGCTGTGGTAGGAGCATCTTCCACCATAGAAGAGCGCTCCCCTTTAGTTGAAAGACTGCCATGCGGACCTTCATGTTGGAGGTATAATCGCGAAGTGTGAAGCACATATCCATGCTCTCCAACCATGCCTCGGCGGCTGCACCATCTGGGGCACCAAAGAACTTGATAAATTTGACCTTCTCGAGTTCACGGTGAATGCTACTAGTAAAGACCGGTGCGTACGGTGGAACCTCAACGGGTGTCGATGCCCTTGCCTCATCTCTGTCCAAGTGATTGATCAGTGCCTCGGACATGCACTGGAAGGATCTCATCATCTCGACAACATCGCCAAATGCTATCTACTCATGTCCGAGAACCTGCTCGTCTCCCTGGGGGTTAGACCCCTTAGGTGTGGATGCTACTGGAGGCATCGTGCCTCCTCCCCTAGAAACCTGTCCTCTTCCTCCGCGGAGTCCTCTAACCATGATTACCTGCACACACACAATCAACTCGATTAGCAACAGTATAATCCAATCATGTCAACGAAAGTCGTAGCGATCCCAAGTCACGGGTTGAACCCGCTCTGATACCATATGTAACGATCCTCCTCGTTACGACGACAACCTCTTATAACAAGTGCAATTTTTTTTATTTTATTTTTGTGCATCTGTACAAGGGTAACAAGACATTCTACTCTACGCCGCCACATGATGACGAATCATGACGCATACAACTGCGATATCAACATAAGGATCTAAGATGCACATCAACATCTGCCAGCAATGAACAAAAATCAACCAACAAAATAATAAAACTGACTACCCGCTCATCCGACCCTACAATGGTTAGGACCTCCAAGACACATAAGTAATTCTCAAGCCCATGTTCCCATAGATTTTAACCATTTAAGGTCTCAGGGCTAGCAACTGTTCTGAGGAACATGGAGGTGTCTACATGCCGCCCGACACAAGCAGACCAAGAAACAAAATGATTACAACTAAGTACAACAATAATTAATGAACAGCCACGACCTCTACGAAAATCACAAATCCGAAGGACTCCGACAACAACCAACCATCATTAGGACAAGGAATTATCCATGACTCAATTAGCATTGAATACCGACCCATTACTCCCTTTAATTTCCATTAGTTTACGAGTTGCCAAATCTACCCTTAAAAATAATGTAAAATCAATTAATTGCAATTCCCCATTACTAAATCATAATGACTGATTGTACTTAGTTTAAAGACATTGCATTTTTATATGTTAACAAATTCGACAAAATTTCAACAACATTACCATAAAATGATAACAACATTATTTCTCTTTTTTTACAATAAAAATATCAATCACATTACATCTTGGCTTTAAATTAAGTTATAAAAATAGAAGATATAAAGGATAAATATAAAAGATAATAAAAATTTGATAAATACATCAACACATAATTGCAATAAAATTTAACATTTATTTTGTGTATGTAGAAATATACCCCCTTTTTTTTCATATGTGTATATATATATATATAAGATAAACCCATGAGTAGGTAACAATCCTTCATTGATTAAAGTCATGGCATTGACATTAATACGGTTAACAATAAAGCTTTCCTTCATTTGCTATATGTAACCAGATATTATATTTTGTACAAAAACATCTACAAGACAAGAATCTATTTTTAACATTAGGCATCAAAATAAAATAACTAATTTGTATAACACTGTGAAGATCCTTTCAATATTCATAACATTCCTCTTCATCTCTTAAATAATAAAAAGGAATTTTTCTTTCCATTACTTCTTATAATTAGCAACTGAAGACAGTAATTAGTAATTAAATTCTTTTCATCTCTAAATTTAATATTAATAAGGAGGCATTCCTTTTTCAACTACTTTTAATTAGCATCCTAAGTCAGTAATCATTATTTCTTATTGAACCATAAATATGTGAAGACAGAAAAGGGTAAATGAAGGCGGATGTCAAGGGGGAGTCGTTCAAGGCAGCAATGACTGCAGTTAGGGGTTAAAGAAATTCACCTTTACTCTAATCAACGTACTTGAATGCTAATATCTGCGCTAACCAGTCAAGAATACATTTTGCCAGAAATGTAATAGCTGTCAGAAAATAGGAGATCGCCACTTAAAGTGTGTATGACTGTGGGCATCGTGGTGGAAAGGATTAATGTGTTGGTCAAGCCATCCATAAATGCATGAGGAGGCCGTCGCAGGTTAAGGGTGGCTGCGCGTAGAGAAATAGGATAAGTCTCCACTTTGAAAATCAAAGACCCCAAAAGGTTATGTACAGATTTTTTTTTTTTTAAACAACTAACGGCCTGAAGAAGCCTTGGGCGAATTTCATGGAATAAAATAATTGTTTTAGTATTGTGAGTCTGCTTGGTGGCCAGGTAACAAACTTTGCATGATCGACAAAGTTTGTATGATTGTATATATCCAAATAAATTATAACAACTACTTTCAGAAAGATAGAATTAGAATAGTAAATTGAAGTTCATTGCAGTTAGTTATCAGTTTATTTTTTTTCAGTTAGATGAAGAGTAAGTTATTAGTGACTTCAATAAAACAATTTGAATTTACGTTTAAATGTCAATGTCCAATAGTGAATAAAAAGTACAATGATATAAGTGAACATCGGGGGTGTTATGAGCATCTCCACTAAAATTGCAATTGAAAAAATAAGTACGGTGATCTCAGTGAACATTGGAAGTGAACGAACATCTTGACAACCCCAAACATAAAGGAGTAAGAGTGTCGATTGGGAGTGCCAAAAGTGTAACAGTAATCCTATTTTGTCCTCAATCAAATATGCAGCAGGTGAGACAAGTGGGAAATTCGTATAAGGGAAACGAATTCGCCGGAACGGATTGCCAGAGCCAATTTTTAAAAAGAATTTTTACCAACGAAAATTCCAGAATCAACTCTGTTAGAACGAGTTCTACCGAAACAATTCACAACATAAATTCCATGCACGAATTTGACAGAGCCCAAGTTTATAGGAACCGTTTCACCAAATGAATTGCCAGAGATGAATTATTCAGAACCAATCCTTCAAAACGAAATTGCCAGAGATAAATTTTTCAGAACCAATATTTCAAAACGAATTTGCCAGAGATGAATTATTCAGAACCAATATTTCAAAACAAATTGGCCAGAGATGAATTATTCAGACCCAATCCTTCAAAACGAAATTGCCAGAGATAAAATTTTCAGAACCAATATTTCAAAACGGAATTGCTAGAGATGAATTTTTCAGATCCAATCTTTCAAAACGAAACTGCGAGAACAAGGATGAAATTCCAGAACAATTTTGCCATTACACCCATCAAGGTATGAATTCAAATTTTTCTTTATCCATTTAAATAACAGAGGTAAATAACTTTATTAATATAGGTAAGTAACAATAGTAAAAATTTTCATCATCTCGCAAATAACGAAGGTAAGTAACTTTATTAACAGAGGTAAGTAACAACAGTAAAAATTTTATTATCATGAGGTTCTTCAATAGATTATTAGTTGTAATTCATACCCAAGAAACCTATAGAATATAAAACTATATATGATTTGCAACAATAATACTGTATCGCATGAGAAATTTTAAATAAAAACCGTAGTTACAACAGTTACAATTGTAATCACCAAGTAAATAAATAAAAATAGCCAAACAATCC
>SNQJ01S0048109.1:45300-88417 GCA_010110895.2 Picea sitchensis
TGGTAGACATCAATAACCCCTGGAGTCAACACTCTGCTAGGTGAACTTGTGGGAGACTAAGGGCTTCTAAGGAATAAATCCCCTGTCTTATTGAACGCCCCTTAGAATCATAGCAAGTGACTTTCGCAGTCTGCCCTCGCGGCATCGTGGGTCCTCTTGAACTAGGTAATCGTTAACCTACAGTTCAAGCCACAGTGGGAGTGCTAGTTAGTTGTGGCAGGGTTTTTGTCCACACCTCTCCCTCAACCTCTCTGGTAGTCGTGTGTGGCCCCTTTACTCCATATGTGAGTCTAGTCGGAAAGCTATCGTCATCCTGCTTCATCAACAATCATGTCAGACATGTTCACATCATATCATCTAATCAAATGTACTAAAATCACAGTAAAACAATCAAACCCAAATAGCACACTCTGTGACTCGATCCGGAGTCCAAGGGTTTCGTCGATGCCTCTGCATCCTCAAGGTCCAAAACCCTACACACTCAGTAAAATCGAGTCAATAGCACATGTCTATGTCAATGCAGTAAAACATCATGTCATCTATCATAATGCATCATAATCAAGGACAAATGTTTTAATATCATAATAGTCTGGATCACTTGCAAGCAAGTGTCCTCAAAGAATAAGTTTTCTCATTACACCAGAGCGGGATGTTACAATAAAATATGTATCCATAATTCGTTTTGAAATTTTCCCATGCACGTAATCATGGTTAGAGGATGCAGGGAGGTAGATGATGGGGTACTAAAAGAAGAGGTGTGACACCTATGATAGTATCCACACTAGAGGGATCAAACCCTCAGGGAGCTGATCAGACGGCTGAATAGGAGCAGGTTGATGTGGGAGATGTGGTAGGTATGATGAGATCCTTCCAAAGGATATCAGAGGCATTGATCAACCACCTGGATTGATATGAGGGTAGAGTGTATGTTCCCAATGAGGGTTCACCACACGCTCTAGATGGTAGTAGTAGTATGCACAAAGAACTCGAGAAAGTGATTTTTCCTGAGTTCTGGGGTGCCCTGGACGACTTAGATGTCGAGGCATGGTTGGATAACATGGAAATCATCTTCGCACTTTGTGATTACACCTCCAACATGAAGGTCCACATGGTATTTTTCTAATTGAAAGGGAGTGATCTAATTTGGTGGAAAACACTCCTACCTCAACTAAACATGGTCGTCGAAGACATGTCATGGGAGTTGTTCGAGGAATGGTTTCGGGAGAGTTATTTGTTCGAGGAATTCATTGATTGTCAACTTAGTGAGTTCAACACCTTATGATAGGGTGGTCATACGATAACGGAGTATGAGGCCAGGTTCATAAGATAAGAAATAATATTTTGATCAATGTTATGTACACTAGTTTTAAGTTACAGGTTGTTAGTACTGATAGAATCAATTGCAATGCTTAAATCCAAAGTTTAAACAATGACAGACTTAAACATGGAAAATTGCACTATTGATTCAACTATCGAGTCTTGTTAAATACACCTTGGAATGAGATATGACTTGGCACATTGTGTATTTGAGAATTCTCATCATTAAATGACAATAATTCTAGTCGTAATCTTTTTTCCTTCTAGTGTGAAGTTGAGATATCTATTGGCACTTAAACCCAAACAAATTCTGGTCTCCAGATTCATTCTTATGTTAACCATCAGAAAACGTTAACATTTTCCATCCAACAAAATACCTATCGAGACATGAAATTTCACTTTGGTCATGGGCATGCCAGTATCTTCTTACATCATTAATTAGTTGGATTTTATTTTAAGAAAAATTATTCTTAGAATTACGCACTTGATCGAACAGAGTCTCTTGACAGGATGATTTGAGCTTAGTAGTGGAACCTTAGGTGTTCTATACTTTTATAAAAAATGCCTTATATTATTTTTCGATACAACTATAGTCTAAGTGTAATATATTTTAAATAGATATTGGTATACATTGCGTTTAATATTAAAGTTAAGTAAAATAAGGGAGTTTATCTTCTTTTCAATTGGAATAAGTTAAATCCTTGATTGTACCTAATGGCCTTAAAATTATACACTCATATACTTATTTAAACTAGGATTTGAATAGTTAAAAGATGGTATTGAAGAGTAATGGTCTTAAGAATGAATTAAAATTCTATTGAAAAGGTTACTATGATAATTACTATCGAGGATTACACTGAAGATATATATAAAGGACACATTTTGCACAAATTAAATAAAGTACATATAAAATATATATGTTTGATGTAATCACTTATGTTAAGGTTAGATAACTTGTGATTTGTGCATTTATTTATTAATTTTTTATTTTTTTTTATCATGTATCTTAATTGTCTTGCTTATGTTATTTTTGTAACGAATTTTATCTTAACTCGTTGAAAACAAATAATAATAAAAAAAATGTAATACTTCGTTGTATCTGCTTCTTCTTATGTTGTGAATAGAGGGACGTTACACTATCCTACTCCTATCCTACACTACACTGGCTGAAAATGAACTATGTGAAATCATAATTCCAATGTAGGCATCCATATAGATCCAAACCTACAATCACATGTTCATAAAAGATTAGTAGCATAAATTGGAGTAGTAACAAAAAAAAATAGGAAAAATTAATTTATGTAAACCTTCATCCATCATGAAAAAGATAACACTTCTATTATCCATGGAAAATATAATTAAGTAATATCCCTCCAACCATACTTAAATTCTGTCATAAAATATATAATGACTATCATAAAATTGGTGTATGGATTTCATGGGAAAGTAGGATACCTAATGAGAACTATATATGAAACTTCCCTTAAATGTACTTTGTGAGAGATTCTTAGTACCAATATAATTGGTACTTCAAAAGACACAAAAATAATGAGGGCCTGACATAACCAACAATTTAGATCAAAGTGCCTCATTGTCTTGGCAAGCCTCCCTGGGCTCATACCTCAAATAACCAACAACTTGTGATGAATTAGTGGGATCTACTAATATGCATGGACTATCCTCCACCATGGTATAATACATATCACTAAAATTATGGTGGAATCCATTAATATCATTTTTCTTAACTAATTTCTACTTGTACAACAAGATTATCTATTAATCAAGAATATAGTTGAATCAAAAGAAAATAGAGTCTGATATATGTTTGCTACATGTATTGCTTCATCGCGTGTAAATGGTTGATAAGGAAGAAAACTACTAATTTCATGAGAAGAGGTCTTATCCTCTATATATTCTACATGTAAATTACCTCCATTAAGTACCTCATAAAGGTTTGGTCTTGTTGAATTTATTTGAATAGGATCATGGGTGCTTTTTTTTAAGATCAAACCATAAAAATATTAACATACAAAAAATAATAAGTAGAAGAAGTAAGAAAATGAGATGCCTCTCTAGAAATAAAATCATTTTTAATAGTAATATCTTTGAATGACATCACTTCTTACATTGGGACACCTAGGTCCAAGTTCATTTGTGATTATATAAATATCACATAAGGCATTGTTTCATAATCAATCATTCTCTCCTTCAAATTACTCACCTCATTTGAGCAAGATGAAAATTGTTGTATTGGAGGTGTTATGCATTGTGTGTTTATTTCTTCTCCTTGAGTTAAGTAATCAACATTGTTGTTTTGTTTTTTAAAATATGTAAACATGAAATATCTTGTAAAACATACTCATGGTTAACAGATAGGAGAAAATCACAACAATTTTAAGAACAAGAAGGCTTAATAAATGATTAAGTAATTCTAATAAAACCTTCTTGATTTTTCTTATCTAAACTATAATAGGTTATAATAGTACAACAATAATGAACAATAGAAATTAGTTCCAATTTATTTAATTTTTAGGGAGATGTCATGTTTTGTGTGTCCAAATTTTGTTCCTCAATTAACTTCTCAACATTCATGTCTTGGTCCACTAGAGAATCTGACCATTAAACATTATCCAAGATAGATTCATGTTGATTGTTATTAGTTAAGGATAACAGAAAATCACAAAAATTTTCAGAACAAGAGGGTTCAAGAATTGTCTTAGGGAGATAATCAATAAGATGGTATATGATGGTGACCCAAATAATTTCTTCTTTAATATCTTCATTCAAACTAAGATAAGAGTGTTCTGCACCATAATCATGAACACATAAATTACACTCAATTTTATCCATTCCCGAGTTAGCTATTTGATTTTCGAGAGCATGAAAACCTTCTTCATCTTTCTCTGTACTTTCCTCCTCCCTCTCCTTTGATTGAAAAGATGGAATATGACAATGATAACCTAGCATAACCATCAGTGTAACCTGAAGTGTCTCATTATTATCAAGAAATCAATTCTTTGTGTGAGCTACATAAAAAAATAAACTTAATTTTACTACATAAGAGATTTATTTTTCAACACTAGGAAAGACCAGGGGAATCGAATGGTGGGAGGGTACATATAATCCTTTCAAAAAAACATGTTCTCTCCAATCTATATCCCCCATAGTGAATAAATATCCAACATACATTTTTCAACCAAATCACTAGTATCCTTAGCATCTACATGTGAATCCAAATCAAGATGTAAGCTAAAATCAAGGCATTAGATATATAATCCATTCACTAATAGAGGGCACATCATCCAAATGAAATATAAAAAAAAGATGCATAAACCTTAAAGAAAATTGTTGTAAAGATTCATTTTTTTTCTTTCCTAAGCTATATCATTTCTTTACACAATCCATCATAATCATAATTATCAAAAGCATGAAAAACTTCATGCATAAATCATTTCCATTTATGAATAGAAGCGATTGGCAATGTCTCACACCATCTTTTAACTCATCCTTCAAAAAAAAGAGTGAAAAACCTTCATATGACACATGCATGAGCTATATTCAAAGAAAAACAAAGCAAAACAAACTGAATGATACATTCAAATGCAAATGTTACACCCTCACCATCAAATTTAACTTTTGGAAAGAGATTAACTATCTTTCTAGGAGTGGTATGATGCATAGAACCATAAATACATCTCCATATATGGATTTTGGAAGGTGTCATTAATAATAACAAATATTCTACAATAAAGACTCCATAGGGTCAACTTGTCATTTGTCCTTCCTTCTAGTGCCATTTCATTGAAACGGGAAAAATGTCGCATGCCAACATGAGGGAGATTTTTCTGATGGTAGAGACCAATCAAATCTTCTCTCATTTGCTATGGAAATATCCATTGATATATGGGTCTAGTTTCCACTAAATAAATGGATTTCTCTATGAAGACATAATTGTTCATTTAAATTAGTCTAAATCCTAAATGAATTCCTATTCTACTATGCAAATGAAACCCTATTCTAATAGTAACCAATATCAATTGTAGGAATATAGTTATACTAATGGAAACATAAATAGTTCACATTTCATAATAAGAAACCATAGTAACACACCTATATACATATATATGACACTGAATATGAACCTACAATTGAGTTCATCATCCATTCATAATTATTTCCTATAGAGTCAATCGACAAAAGTGACAAATTGCTAACATCTATAGAAAACAATCAACAATCGTGCATAATTGAATCAATATACCATGAGTTATTTCTTTCTTATATTCATCATTTAGAAAGAGTTCCTCAATATTAAATACAATTAAAAGCCAAAATATTTCAAAATTTTCCTCAAGCTTAATAAAGAGTCATACAAGACCTAATTTCTTCCTCAAGATTAATAAAGAGTCATACAAGACCTAATTTCTCAGTTATCCAGTTACCCCATTATTGAGGGTGATATTGAATTTATAACATTTTTTTGTCGTTTCCCCTTGGAACCATTCCACTTTTGATCTTCATCTCCTTTCTCTATGGCATTCATAAACTCGAGTTATGGGTTGTGGAAAAAATCGTGTCCATTATCCAAGAAAAATCATGCCTCCTCTATTTTTCAAAATTTTCAAGAATTTCAACTATCAGCATGGAAACAATAGCTCTACTAACATGTTCTTCACTCCTCAAAATTTCCAACGAGCTATCGTATTCCTAATTTTTCCTTTGTAAACTTATGATATGTCTCCTGGAAGTGTACACTCTATAGCCATTGATTTCATCTCTGGGTCAATCTTGACCATTGATCTTATATTCTTAATCATTTATCCCACATGCATTGTGGGAAGCTATTTCAAGTTGTTTATATTGTTTTCCCCTCCCCATGTTATTTGTATGTGGAATTAAGAGAGGTATGGAACCTTGAGCATGTGTTAATGTTTTTACCTAGAATCCAGATAAAAAATAAAGTAATAATAATAATAAAAAAAAACCTTGTACATGTATAAAGGGAATGGTAAAACCAAAAATCATGATAAAAAATAAAGTAATAATAATAATAAAAAAAAGCCTTGTACATGTATAAAGGGAATGGTAAAACCAAAAATCATGATTATATCTGAAGGGAATGGTAAAACATGAAAATCATAATTCTCAAAATGAATATGTTCAAAAGGTGAAACTCGAATGAATCTAAAAATATTGAAAAGAATTCAGGAAAATGTCCTAAGGTGAAATCCCAAAATCAAATTCCTCAAGGAAAATTTCCAAAAATTCAAATGTTTGAAGGGTTTTGGGAAGAAGGAATTTTGGGGAAAACGTAGAATTTGTCTTAAGGTGAAAACATGAAATGTGAATTTCTTAAATGCTCAAAATTAAAAAGATAAAGCCTGAAATGGTTTCAGGAAGAATGAGTTTCAAGAAAAACAAAGAAGTGTCCTAGGGTGAAAACTTGAAATGGTGATTTCCCAGAAAGGAAAAGCCTGAAATGGAAATTCTCAAAATGTAAATCCCGAAGAGTATGTGGGAAAATGATTTAAAAGAACTTTTCTAACTTTCCTAAGGGTGAAAATCCAAAAGGTAAATCTCGAAATGTGAAATCCCAAAATGTAAATACTGAAAAATAAAAATAAATAAAATAATATAAATAAAGTCAAAATAATATAAATATAAATTCAGGCTTCATGAAATTTTAAAAAAATGTTGGGATTGGGAAATTAAATGATGGATAAAATAATAATAATAATCAAAATAAATAAATAAGAACCATTTCAAAATAAAAATGAAATAATAAAAATAAAATGTAAATCTAGTTTAAAAGCAAAATAATAAATAAATATGCAATCCAAAATATACAAAGGAAAATATGGATTGACAAGAAAAAATGAGGTTGGGTTATCAATATGGATTAAGGTTCCAAATGCAGGTCAAGGTTCTATATCTAGATCAAGGTTTTGCACCCAGAAATCTGGGAAATTTAAGAAAGACACATTATGAAAATGTTTGGATGTTCGTATTTTTGGAGGTCAAAGATTCACATAAAGTGTATTCCCTTGAAACAAATATAGATGTCTAGATGGAATGTCTAGTAAGATAGGTCAACATGCCATAGAACGTGACAATGCATTCTACAACTCGTGCTCATTAGAGTAAGTAACTCTTGATTAGATATTAAAGGAATGCATCCAAAATCTAGGATTTTGATGAAGGTACTTGTTAAAATAAAGGTCATATCAAGATGTTCCATGGGATATAACACCTATGATTCCATGTGGATTTCATGCAAGTGACAACTTAGAGACTTAAAAGAATTATCATGTCAATATTGTAAACAGAGAGGCGAGATGGTGAAGATGACATGTTAAATTCCAAATTAGATACCTTGGAGATGCCACATCAAATGAAAAGAGAGATTAAGGCTTAGTCTAGAGGATCTGGATGCCACTTTGTTAAACCCTAGAAAAATCCCCATGTAATGTATAAAACCCCTTATTAATCCCCTTATTGAATTATTACATTTCTGTTATTGTATTTGTATGTAGGATAGAACCCTTCATCTCACCCTTTCATTATAATTGGACCACTTATATCCTATATATATACCAATGATACCTAGTCTTAGGATAATCATATCTCATATTGTACATTCAAAATGTTATAAAAGGAGGTTTACCCCTTGAAGTAGACTGTTACTCATTGATTTTTTATAATTCTCGAGGAATTTGTTTATAACATTTGGTATGAGAGCACCAATTCTAGGGTTTTGATTCTTCAAGCGAGTCATCTTGGAATTTTTGCTATAAATTTTTTTTTTGGCCACTTCAAACAATAAAATTTGGAGGTTACTTAGAAGACATATCAACGTACATGTGGAATTTCTTTTAGGTTCTAGGTATTTATAATTGAAGATATATGGCCTGTGGAACATAGGGTTTTGACTCATCCTGAATTCAGTTTTAAACAAGTCATCTTGGTATTTTCGCTATAACTTATTTTTTGGTTTTTTTTAGATAGTGAATTTTTGTGGAGAGTGAGGAACAATTTCATAATATAGGTGGTCCCAATTTCATGTTTTGGTTATCTATAAGTTCAAAGATATATTCCTTGGAGGAAAAAACTTGTGACTAATCCTGAAATCATTTTTAAACGAGTCAACTTCGAATTTTTGTTGTAAAGTTTTTTTTGTGAAGTTTCCGACTTTGAAATTTTCATAATCTTGAGGAGACATAGTGATTTACATGTGAATTTTATTTCCATATTTTGAATCATTGTAGTTTGTGAGATATATCTCATGGAAGTTGGCGATAAACAAGACATTTTTGTATTTTTGCTATAACCTTTTATCAATGAATGTTCCATTGATGGGTCCAAATGGCCTTTAAAGAACATAAGGAAGAATGCCCAATGGTAGGTCCCAATTAAACCTAATATCATTTCTTGTAGTGTTTCTGGCAACTATGTGAGCCTCATTGCCACTCAAAATTAAAAGAAGAAAAAAGGGAAAGACAATGCACTATCCTCAAAAGAGTTCTAATTAATATGGCTAATACTAATCTAACTATAAGGAAAATAATATAATATGACTGCTTCTAACATATATCAGGAGGAAAACTAAAAGAATGAGTACATTGAGAGATAATATCATTACAACCCGAAATAATTCATTTATGCTAATGACAAGTGATAACAACAATGCTACATATACATAAACAAATAGTTGTACAATGCATTCATAACATTATTTATTTACTCATAAGGAAACATGTGACAACATGAGAATATAGAATAGAGTGAAGAAAGAGTTAATACAACAGAGTGAAGAAAGAGTTCATACAACATAATTCTTTGCTACTCTTGCAGAAGACAGATGCACAAAGAATAGTCTCATATACATTGACCAAAATTGTAGATTTCTAGAATGCATCTTTCTCTTTATTCCCTCAAAAGTAATACTAACATATTTCATTTAAAAAGGGGAAAATACCCCTTTACATTCATCAAGATCTCTTTTATAAAACAAGAGATACTCTTCAACTATAGTGACTATTCATTTTGTTTTAGTTTCGTTTCTCATCTTACATTTCAAATTTATTTCATATTGTCAAAAATGAATATGTGGGGGTTACAAACATAATTTGTAGAGTCTGTTGGAAGGTTATTTTCTACCTCAGGCATCTCATAAATGACATTCATTCACAAATATTAGTATTTATTCTGGTTGGCGTCATTTTTTGTTCCTTGAGATATTCTAGGCGTTTATGGTGTTTTCCTATTGATTAATATATTTTGATCTTATTCAACTCTGTATCATCTTTCCATTGAGATATTGTTGGTCCGATTTCATTTCTTGTGGTTTGAGATATGACTTTTGAAGCATAGCATAGCCCAATCTTCAACTAAATTTGGGTTCCTTTTTTGTTTTGAATTTTCATACAATTTCCACTCAGTATATTCCACAACTTACTATCCCATATTGTTCTTCTTCCTTTATCTTTCTGTGAGCCATCATAGTCCTTATTTCGTTCCCTGTAGTCTCGAGTATGACTATTTTTGTAATACACCCAACTCCCTAAGTATAGTTTTAAGGGATGGGGTATTACAATTTTTATTTTCCTCAGCCACCTGAAATCCTCCTCTCAAGGGAACCATCGTATTCTTCTCGTCAATAGATTTTGAATGGCTTCCACCATGATCAAAACCGATCTCTAGATAACAAGTTATGGAATTCTAAATTTCCTTAGGCCTTCATTGCTCAAAATCCACCTCACTTCCACGTGGATCCCTGCCGCTTGTACCATATTATGTGGAATTGATGTGACACCTACGATTGGGCCCATCAGGCCCTTCGAATTAACTAGACAAATTGACTCAGTGCCTTCCTTTTCCATCAAATTTTATTCCATCAAAGTCACATTCCACTCTGACTAGAACACTTTAACTAATTCAAACTTCAATAGATATGAAAATCTTCGGAGTTGGGAAATCAATGGCATCGATAACTTAAGAGTCTCTAACTCACATGATGGTTAAGTATGTCATCGTCATTTTCACATTAGGTAAATGAGTGGAACCCATGATGATCCACGGTTGAGATTAGGTCTTTCCTATTCATCGATCTACGACCCATATCACCTCTCAGAGTCCCTCTGTCGAAATCCCCTAATAACCCCACACTCATACATCATAATGACAGTAACCTTTGATCAACGGTGGAGATGTTTCCACTCACCTGCCACCTCAGCTAATGTTTCCACTTTGTACCTTCCACCTAGCATGACACATGGCACTCATGTTATGCCACGAAATTATCTATAAAAATTCCAAGTCATCATGACACGTGTACCTTCCTCGTGGACATATGTGGAGTAAACACCATTATAGAGAACTTGGCTCATCCAATAGGTACTGACACCTATTCATTTTTCATTGGTTGGGTGACATCATACTCCCCCACTCCAAGTTTATGAGGGAAATTTAGAAATTTTCCCTAGAACCTTTCCCTACCAAGACATTGGGTGCTAAAATTCCTCTTGAGTGTATATGAATATATATGGCTAATGCCTCATTTCCAATCCTTGATCTACGACACTATTTCTCTTTTGAAGTTCCTCCCTTCAAGGTGCATCCAATCTAGGATCACCACTTCACTCCGACCAACACCCCTTCAATGAACATTCGATATATATCAACCTATAAATCTGAGGGCTAGGATTAAGCAACCTATAGCCATACCTCAAACTAAAAGGGACTCACCCTTGATCCATTTCCATAAGTTATATGTTGACATGTGTCACCCTCTAGAACACACTAGCACTTTGATATCCTAACCCTTTGATAGGTTCATAACTGACATCAATAGTCACGGTTCTCTCTAGCTCATGCTCCAATAAATCAATGGCACTTATTTATTTTGATTCTCCCCCTTCGGAGCCCTAGTGTTACCCTACACTCAGACACTCTAATATCTTAGCCTCCAACAAGCTTATAGTACAATCAATATTCATTATTTCCTTCCCTCCTATCCTCCAATGATTCAATGATCATCATTAACTCAAAGTGTCCCTCATAGAAGCTCCATGTTGTCCTTGCACTTGACCACTCTAATGACCACACCCCGAAAAATGTATGACCGAAATCAATGGTTCAATATTCATCGAGAACTTTCTTCTTTGAATCTAATGTCTTCTATTGGATTGGATCTCTCCCCGTCAGAGTCCTTGTGCAACCTTACACTCAAACACTCTGACGACTGATGGTGAGGATCGTCTCACCCACCATATCAATGGTCCATGATTATTCTCATAGGTTCCACTGTCAGATTTGTGCTATAACTCGATACTTGTAATGTTTCTATAGTTCATTCCCTTACTGATGCTCAGGGTCAAATTGTTGCGTTAAATCGACGGTGGCGATATTTATGAAGAAAAAAACATGGTTTTTGCAGGTTAATAGTATAAATTTGGACTTGGTCATTTCGAGAATTCTCTCAAGTATTTTATAATGTCTTACCTGGCCTTCTTTTCCTTCACCTTACTCAGAAAACTGGCTAAGGTAATCTTCTCTTCATCACTTGGAATGAAGACTTATGTATCCTATATACTTACCTTTTCAAGGTAGGGAATTTCACATGAATACGACTCTTTGATTATGTGAAGATATTCCTAGACTCTAGGGAACTCCTTCCATATTTCTTCCAAAGGAAATTTGTATCTTGTGAGTTTCCCATTTGGAGCTTACAGTCTTCACAGGGTTACACCCTACCATTACCCCTCCAAGATTATAGACAACATGCCTCTAGAGCATTTTATCTATCAAAACATGATTCTGAGTTCTTTTTTCTTAGGGAACCAAACATAGACAATTCTTGACATTCTCACATTTACATCAGCACAAATTATTGCAATGAAATAACCACACAATCTGTAGTCTTAAACCTTTAACAGATACATACACAATCACCAACCTTTCTTTCAATTCCACCATTACTTCAACAAAAATATTTTAGTGAAACAACCATTCAGATCATTTACAGACACATAGATCATGAATACATTTACATGCATAATCTATTCCATATACTCTACACATAGAGCATACCAATACTTATATTCTCATTGAAGAAGATAACTATCCAACTGATTTTCGATGTTCACTTTTCCACCCAACCATAGGCTCTGCATGCTCAAACACTTCAGCAGAAGGCCACCCCCATTCCAAGCCATGATAACACCAGTGAAATATGCCTCAGGTTCTCAGGGTAATTTGTTTGGTAAGATAATACCATTCCTCTTCTCGTACCCCAAATACCTGATTACGTCTCTTGTCTCCTCTCTCCCCCCACTGTCTACACGCAAGTGCTTCTCTTGCACACATCCCTCCATAAGTTTCTTGACCTATCCTCTTTCTTCTCTCAACATGAACTCGTGGAGTCAATCTCAGCTGTAGAATTGGTACTTTGTTGTACCTCTTCCTAGCAACTTCTTTTATCCTAGACATATTTCCCATTATTGTATTCATGGAGGTGGTTGGTTGTTCAACTACAAACTCCTTCTCATTAACTGACTTTTCTTGAAATCAGGGCTAAGGGAAATAATTTGAATATTTCCAAAATAATTTCTCAACAAGGGGTTTTGGGTTATTTCATCATAATGAGGCACCCCCTCAATAATTGGAGAAGTCATCAAAGAATTCCAAATGAGAATATAGGACCTACAATTACACATTACGCTGGGAAAACCACGGGAGGAAAGAGTAGGAAAAGAGAAAACAACGTTGAAAGTGGTAGCTAACATCAAGAAAGTGGAGGAAGAATGCACAAAACTGTGCAAGGAAAGTGAAAAAATATGGACAGACCTGGTAGAAGATCCATAGATGAATCCTATGGAAGAAAAATGGAGGGATGTGTAGGAAAAGGCACATAAATATTTAGAAGACATAAACACCCTTCCGCTAGTTGAATGAATGACAAACATTTTGGCATAGAGGCAGTCATACTTTCAATAAGACTTTGGACCTGAAATCTCTTCTCGCTAAGCATAAGTTCTGGTAACAGACACTACCCATCAAACTGGTGAATACCATAGCCTCGTGTATGACCAAAGCTATAGAATTTTCAATACTAGAGAGTTTTCCCCGGAAGACGAAAACATGGAGGTATAAAAAAACATTCAGAAAAGAGGCATTCATCTATTCACTATTCAACCAAACCTTTTTCCTTACAATGAAGCATCTCAATGGTGCTTCAATAAATTTGACCCTAGCACTGCAACCATCATAAGAAAGAACGACATATGAGTAGCATCCCTAAGGCCTCGAGATATCAGAACAAGGTATCACTTACCCATACCTGCTTGCACTCTCAATGACCCATTCTTGAAATGCGTTTCGCAAAGAAACAAAGGCCCAACTAATCTAATCAAACATTGGTGGGTGGATGAGGATGAGGCTCTTAAGTAGAAAAATAAGTTGGTCCCAATGTTTAAATTCAAAGTGTTAGTCACCATTAAATTTTATTGTGTGAAATCAAGATTTTAGAATCTAGCAGAACACTAAACTGGTTTGGAGGCCTGATAAAATAGGAAAGAGGATGAATATGGAAGGAAAGGGATAAATATTGAAGGATCTCTAAGTTGATTGGGTCTGAAACATCATGGATCGTGAGTTATGAAGATCAACGGTCTAGAATGATCTTGGTTGGCGAAGTTGCATGGGGTTTAATTTCGAAGGGAGGTCCCGAAGTTCAAACCACAGTTTTCTCTTGGAGGTACATGGCATCACCAGGTGCATTTCAGGATGAAAAGAAGGTTGCCTCAAACCACTTTCTCACGCCCCTGAAAATTGGAAAAGTATAAAAGGACATTTAGTTGTTTGTTTTATTTTGATTATTATTTTGAATGCTGGACTGTTAAAACCTTGGCGTGACCCTCATCTTTCACCTATAGCTCAACAGTACACCAATTGCATGCCATTTTCGCTTGTTTCAAGTTATTTTTCATTACAACCATGGATCCCATCATAAACTCAGTAACACAACAATATTTTGTGGCAAATGAATAAGCCCTAATTGACCAAGACACGGATGTTTTTTATGTTGAAATCACTATTTCTCCTATCTCTGTGTCTAGAAGCAACCTGTTAGTAGGGTAGGAAGATGTGTATCATTCCTTGAAGCAGTCCAGGCCACCATATTCCCTTATGTTGTCAAAATCGCTTTCCTATTTCCCAAATTTATAGGTTGGTGCGCTGAACAGTATTCCCATGGATAAAGAGTCATTGTGAATAAATGAGGATCTGAGGTCTTGTGTAGGTTAGAGAGTCTGTCAATTCAGGAGTCCCTCAGTATACCAGAGTCTTTTTCCTCAATTTCTGAACCTTTCAATGAAGGGAAGTTGATTAGGGTATATAGAGAATGTCCATCAGAGGTCTGAGATCTATTTTTATAGACAATTATCAAACCTAAGCATTTTTTAGAAGGTATGTCTTTTCCGATGAATGTAAATATAATGGTCATCGAAGTCCAATGGGTCTGCTCCCTATTGAGTCAAGTTTTAGGTCTAGAAAATGACAAATATGTGGTTGAAGTCATGCTTGGTTACCTTTTGACCTTTTTTAATTCTGAGTATGTTCTGTCAGTCGGTATCAGTTTTGATCAATTCCTAGTTGATAATATCCATATACAACTAGTGAATTTTCTCTCCCTAAAACATTTCAGATACTACACCTATCTGTTGAGAATTTTCCTGGAAACCAACAAGAGGGAATTTCTTGAAACAACATTTTTTTCAACTGAGTGTAAAATAATTACATTACTCATCATCATCAATAAAGTCATGTCCAGATTTTATAGTTTGATTTTCAATACCACCCTACCTAGAGTTTTGGATGACCTGAGGAGCTATCTACAACCAAATCCAGAGAACAGAGTGGTTGGGTACTATTCATGCAATCAATAGTAATTTGGGTTTATGGTTGCCATGAATCCCCTTACCTATTGCCTATTTTTCTGACTCCTACAATATTTTCCCTTGAATTCATTAGAGATAGAATTATATCTGAGACAGAGAACTTCCTAAAGTTTCACAAAGCCTCCAACCTTAAGTTCCCTTTTATCATTGGCCCCTTCATTGTCAAATCTAGATCATGTTTATATCAAGTTCAAGAAAATATCAAAGATTTTTGTTTTGCACAGTTACAGGGTAGAAGGTATGATCCACACCAAATCATATCCAAGATAATATTAATGAATGAACATACCCCTTATGAGCATGAATAGGTTGAGGGTTTTGATAAGGTGGAACATCTAGAATTTTTTGTTGATATTTAAGCGATATTGCAACCAATCCAAACACAACATGTGGAGGCGACCCTGCAATAAAGTCAAACACAACAAGCTCCTCAAAAGTTGATAATCAAAGTTCCTAAGACAAGTGTTTACTGCAAGAGAAGTAGTTTAGAGGATGTTGACATCAGTGACCAACAAACATCCCCAAAGAAGATGAAAGTTACATAGTCTAAACAGATATTGGATTTAGAAGAGGAAGAGTCCAGAGACCAATCTAATCCATATATGGTGGAGAGTGGTACTAGCACTGTAGATATTGAAAAAGAAAGTAAAATCTAAGTTGAAGGCAACTCCAGAATCTTTAGCAGTAACAAATACATTTTTAAAAGATCTTAGTCAGATTATCAGTCTAGAGGAAATTTGGAAAAATAGTATGCTGAGAAGGGAAATATAGCTTTGGGTGAGATGAGGGATTTAGTCCCTGAAGTGGAAAATATCTCTCGGCATAAATATTCTATGTTCACAGTGAGGGATGTTGAAAAGAGAACCTTTAACATTGTTGTTGTAGATGAAGAAAATGTCTCTAAAATAAAGATAAAATATGATAACTTAAGTGCTCTAGAGAAGGTCAAATTCCACAAACATACTAGTGGCATGCTATATTCTAATTACCCGAGATTAATTTTAAAGAATTCAAAACTATCATCTTATTTAATGAAATTGGAAGCGCAGTTGAGGCAAGAAAAAGTATCTAGGAGATATTGGTAGACTCAGGTCGAGAGGTTGGAATTTGAAGGCCCCTAAGGATTGAAATCTTCATTGGATGAGAAATACAAATTGATTCAAAGTTTGAAGAAGAAATTGAAAATGTCTGCTACAAAACATCCACAAACAGTTGAATTGGTTTCTCTACAATAGGAAAAGGAACAAATTCGTTAAGAGACACTAGGATACAAGGCTAGGATGTTGTAGTTAGAACAAGAAAAGGTTAAATGGTCAGAATAGCAGACATAATTGCTAAACAAGGTTGTGGTTTCAACTCCTACTGTAGAAGTCGGGTCAAACAATGAAGGACTTGTCCAGGCTATGTCACAAGTTATCTTGAAATAAGGAGAAATCACAGGGATGAAAGGAAGCATAGAGAAATTAAAGCAAGAATTGTAGGCAAAGGATGAAAAGATATCTCAATTTCAAAAGGAGAATGAAGTCTTGCAAGAAAGAATAAAAAAATTGAAAACGAAGTTAAGAGGGAAAGGTATGTTATAGGGGGCCAGCCATATCATCTGGGAATCTATAGCTATTGAAGCTTCCAAGTTCAGATCATATTTGAATTTCATTAATGATAAAGACAACATAGGCATCACATCCAAAACTAAATGCACTTTTTTGAATGAAACTTTAGCAAAGAAACCATCAAAATGGGCCCAGAACACCATAAATCTACTCAACGTTGTTCCTACTATAGACCTCCAGGCTATTGGGGTTAAAGACATAACTACATTGATTATCTGGGCCATGAGGGTTATTGCTAAACATAACCTATTGAAATCAATCCAAACTAAGGCAACAAAGATGGAACATAGTGTGCAGGAGTTCAAAGATTTATTTGAGGAATTGTTTCCAAAGGAATTCCACCATTTTGGGATGGAAAAGAAAAGTTGTATGATCAGGAAGAATACAATGCTTGTTTGACTTAGTGCAGAATGGATCATTCTAAGTTCGAAACCATGGAAGAAAATCTGAAAGGAGCTACATTAGTTGAGCATATGATTATAGACTTTGAAATTTTGAATCAGTTCAAAGCAATCAAGCTTGGATTGTCGGTCATGTCATCTGATTCTTTCATTGACCTAAAGATTTCGATAAAGGAAATGACAGATTATGATATTCCTTCTAACTTGCAATGGAAGGAAATAATCAGGTTGGTTAAGACAAAATGCAGTTTTCCAGGGCCCAGTAGATGATGTCCAAATGTCACTAAAGATGACAGATCATGTGGAATACCAACACAGAACAAGTGGCGAATAAAGGGACTGAAACGCTAGAGGATACAGATTCGAGATCAAGAAACATTTTCTTGCTGATCATTGTAATTGGTTTCAAAACTGAAATGTTTCTTTGTAATCATTGTAATCGGTTTCAAAACCGAAATGTTTCTTTGTAATACTTGTAATCAGTTTCAAATTGCGGGAACTCAACTTGTATAAATATTAGGAGTTCCAAATGTATAAGAAGTTGGAAGAAGTGCAATGGGGTGATTTTATCTATTTGGAACTTGAATGTAATTTTCTGAATATGGATAGAATGCACATGCAGATGTCTTGAAATCTCCATGAAAAGATTCTAATGGTGGTGGTCTGAGATTTGTCTTCTTTATTTGTATGTATTTCATGTGTTATTGATTTCATTTTCATTGTCTTTTGTTTAAATTGGATAGTTAAAGGCCCATAATTCATCTTGTGATGCTCTCGGATTAAGAAATTTAAACTGTGTTAAGTTCTTCCTAACTAAGTCAGGATTCATTTTATTTAATGCTCTGATGCAGTTATATGTTTTTCCTTTCTCCTTACACTCTACAAATTACAATTTATAACTCAAATTCATCACCTCATTTAGCCTTTATCCTCTGGAGAGTTCTACTGACCAGTTAGTTCTTATATTCTCTTTCATAAGTTTGACTCCATATCCCTAAGTGTCCCTCTCCTTCCTTGCTGGAAAAATTATAAAAAACCCTTCAAAGAAACAAAACCTAGCCAGTGACTTATTAAAGAAAACTCATCTATTAAGGCCGAAGTGACAGGAGAGAGCCATCTCTGAGATGAGAAGGATAGTACCAATCTCTAAAGTGTTTTGTAGGTTACCTATGTCGTTTGTTTTATCAGCCGAAAAAATTTACAGATTTCTAACATTTTGGCACCATTGTCGGGGACGAAAGTGAAATCTTCCTTGGGAAAAGAATGACTTAAAGATTCAGATTTGATTTCTGAGGGTGAAAGTGAATGAAACACCTTATTGGATGAAACTAAATTTACCCTGGTGACTCCATTATAAAGAGACTAGTAGCATAAAGTAGTTTGAGAAATAAATCCAGGCTCCCAAGAGAATTCATACCAGAAGAAATACAGACCCAAAAGCAATAATCCATGTGTTTGATCCTGAGAAACTTGTACACAAGAGAAAAGAAAGGCCAATAAGCCCATTTTTTTGTCTAGACAAAAATCTATCATTACGCAAAGATGGAGTAAAAAGAGTTGAAGACCTTGGTTTTAATTTGAAATTTGAGAAAACTCTGTTCAGAAATAGATCTAAATCCAGCTTGATTGAAATCATCTTTGATGAGAAGAGGTTCCAAGATTTAATTTCAGTTGCCTCTATTAGACCCACTGTGATTCCTACTCGGAACAATCAACCACTTCAACTTCTTCCTGCAACCATGGCAGCTAGGTTTTCCCCCCTTTTACTACCTGCTCAGTTACATGATTTACCCCAGGACTATAATTAGAGGGTTAATTTGTATGATGCTGAAGGAAATGTGTCATCCCAAAAACACTTAGACTAGTTCAATGATTTTGTGGACCTAGAAGAAGTAGATTACGAAGATGAAAAAATGAAATTGTTTGCATAAAGTCTCGTAGGTGAAGTCATAAAATTGTTTAGAGCTCTCCCAGCAGGAAGTATCCAATATTTTGCATCCTTTGAAACAAGTTTTATTGCAAATTGGAGTGACAAGAAGAACCCCCTTCAGTTTCTAACCTAGTACAACAACATGAGAAGGTCACCTGATGAAACAGTACAAGAGTTTTCAGCTAGATTTATGAAATTTTAGATATGTTGATTCCTTTGAAAGTGACTTTTCTTTGTTTTTTAAATAAAGAAGATCCAATTCACTGGATGATATGATGAGTGATGAAATAAAAGTTGAAATAAATCTAATGGCTTCAGGAAAGATCAAATATAATTATGATAGAGACATAAACAAGGTTCAAGATAAGGTGCAACCTTCAACTTCATAGTCATTAGAAGAGAGATTTGAGTTTATGATGAAGACTATGGAGAAACTCATGGAAATGATGTCCTTAGATAATAATCCTAACACTAGGGATCAGGATGATTTTCAACCCATAAATCAAAGGAGACCAGCAGTTCCATAGATCAGACAAAGAGACCAGAGGAACCAGGGTGATCAACAAATAAGACCTCCTTTTCAAAACAATTATGTAAATGAAAATTTTGATGAAACTTTTGAAGACAATATGCATTGTTGTGATGGTGATGAAACAAAGGTGTTTTTAACTAAAGAAGAACATGATCAGTTCATGGATGAAAATGATATATTCATGTAGGAGAATGATGAAAGGTTATCAGTGGAAAATGAAGACTATCAGAAAGGACTACGGAATGCCATCATACAATTCCAAAAACAATATAATCTTCGAAGCAAAAAGGTGTCTGCACATCCTCCAAAGGGAAATCCTACCAAGGAATCTCAAAATAATACACCTTCTCCAAGTCAACCTAAGAAGGACTCTGTTTAAAAGGATGTTGTGGAGAAAGGAAAGCATAAGGAAGAACCTCCAAAGAAAGTACCTAAAGTAAGAAAGGAGACAGTCATTAAAGAGGTAGAAAAAACATCATCTTCCTTTAACATTGAAAGTGAGATGGACAAAATTAAAATCTTTGTTCCATTCAATGAGATGATAAAGAATAGAGAATATAGAAATCAGATCATAATATGCTCAAGATGAAAGAAACTTTTGATACTTTAAATATACAAGATGATCATCCTACCATCTTGTTTGGCCCATGTGTAGAGGAGAGTAGTGATACTGATGAGGTCCCTCCTTTCTATGTTAGTCTGAATATTCATGATATGACTTTGCATAATGCTATGTTAGATTCAGGAGCATCCCATAATATGATGCCCAAGGTGGTCATGGACCAATTGGGTCTAGACATTACAAGGCCTTACAAGGATAATTTCTCCTTTGATTCAAGGAAGGTGAAGTGCTTGGGCCTAATCAAATATCTGGTAGTATCTTTGTCTCAAATTCCAGCAAAAAATATGGTCATGGATTGGTCGTTATTGATATCCCTCCTAAATTTGGCATGTTGTTATCTAGGTCATGGGATGAAAAGTTGAAAGGGACTTTGCAAATGGATACTCTATATGCCACTATCCATGCTTTTGGCTAAGATAGGAGGTTATATAGGGAAGTATTTCTCAATTACATGGTCAGTAAAAAAAACCATCCAAACAACCATCCCATTTATTCAATGGAAACTAAGATTGGTTCTTCCATTTTCTTTAATGATTTGAGTTTTGAAGAGGAGGTGCCAAAGACTGATATGACTATCAAAGACAAACCAAATCAGTAAAACAATGCATAAAATGAAATGTCGAATATGATCTTTGATGGAGTTATCAGCAGAGAAGAAGAAGGGCATGCTATGTGGATTAACCCCCCTAAATCAGGTACAAAACTTTGTTCTTACAAACATTCTTTTGATTGAAAAAATAACATGGATGAATATGAGGCATTAGTGTTGGGATTGAAGACTTGGAAATAAATGGGTGCTAGGAGGGTAGTTGTACATGGAGATTATGAGATGATTATAAATCTGATAAATGGTATATATCAAGCAAATAATCCTAGATTAAGAGCATATATGAATATAGTGCTTGATCTTCTTGAAGAATTTCTAGAATGTGATCTTTTAGTGATTCCAAGGGGGAAAAATCAGATTATTGATTCCATGGCTACTTCGGCCTCAGTTTTAAAGATTCCAATTTTTCCTAACAAAAGATAGGATATTGAGGTCAATCACATGCTAGCAGTACTCAATAACATTAATTACTGTCAAGTTTTCGAAGATGACAAACAAATAGAAAGTTTCCTTAAGATGGATGGTGAATTTGCAAATTTGAATATTGATGAGGAATATTGTTGTGAAGAAGAAGATGAAGTTGTGTTCGCAAATGATGACTATTTCAAGAATCGGATTGTTGGTAAGGATATAATGCAGCTAAAATATAACATCATTCCTAAAGGTTTGGTCCCATTAGAAAAACTCTTCGACAACAATGATGTAGCCAGAAGTCCTAAAATTACTGCAAATGATGGAGATATTGAATATTCCAACATTGGGACTCTGGAATATCCCAAGATCATCAAGCTATCCAAGACACTTAGCCAAGAGGTCAAGCAAAGGTATGTCAGTTTAATGAAAGAATTTCCTAATGTTTTCACATGGATTTATGAAGATCTAAAGGTTTATGATACTAAGGTGATTCAACATGTGATTCCAATCAAGGAAGATCACAAACCTTTCAAGTAGAAATTAAGAAGAATTAATCCTTTTATACTACGATTGATTGAAAAAGATATAAAGAAGTTGTTTGAGGCCAATATCATAGTGTCTTTGAGGTTTTCTAACTGGGTGGAAAATATGGTACCTGTCAAGAAGAAAAGTGGAGTGATCATATTATGTGTGAACTTTCAGAATCTAAATAGGGTATCTCTCAAGGATAATTACCCACTGCCCAAGATGGATCGCATTCTACAGAAGGTGGTTGGTTCTCAAAAAATATCAATGTTGGATGGTTTCTCTGGGTACAACCAAATCATGGTACACCCTTATGATGAGGAGAGGATAGCCTTTACAACACCACGGGGCACCTTCATGTATGCCAAAAATCCTTTTGGGCTCATGAATGCAGGAGAAAATTTCCAAAGGGATATGAATATAGCCCTTGCTGATGAGAAATATAAGTTTATTGTTATTTACTTAGATGATATCACTGCATATTCAGTTTCTGATGATGAACGTCTTAAACATCTAAGGAGAGATTTTCATAAATGTAGGAAGTTTGGCATCTCATTGAACCCTAAGAAATCTATTTTTTTAATGGAAGAAGGAAAGTTGCTTGGTCACATTATTTCAAAGGAGGGAATAAATATGGATCCCAGCAGAGTTGAAGGAATCCTTAAAATTGGCACACCTAGAAGCAAGAAAGAATAACAATCTTTCCTAGGGAAAGTAAATTTTCTGAGAAGGTTCATCCCTAATCTAGGTGAAATCATAAAGAATATCACTAACATGCTCAGGAAAGGAAGTGAGATAAAATGGACTCCTAAAGCCAGAAATTATTTTGAATATATTAAAGTGGCATTGACCAAAGCCCCAGTTCTCACTAGTCCCAATTTTGCAAACCAATTTATATTTTTTTCTCTTTCCTCCGAACACACCATTGTTGGTGTTTTGTTATAAAAAGATGAAAATAACTTTGAAATGCCTATAGATTACTACATCAAGACATTGAGGGATTCCCCACTAAAGTATGGTATCATGGAAAAGAAGTCATATGCATTGGTCAAGGCCCTAAAGGATTTTAAAGTTTATATCTTACATTCCCATATCATTGCTTATGTGCCCAATAGTTTTGTGAAGGAAATTTTGACATAGACTGATCCTGAGAGTAAAAGGGACAAGTGGATAGTTGTGTTGTTGGAGTATGACCTCAATATCAAACCTACAAATTTGATCAAGGGGCAGGGACTTGCAAAGATGATGGCATAGTCAAATTGTGAGCTCTTGGGAATTAATTTCATTTCTGATTTATCAATAGATTCAAAAGAAAAAAAGGTCCCTCGGGTATCGCAAAAATTCCTTGACTCCCCATGGTATGCTAGCATTATTTATGTGTTGAGAAATTTGCAGGATCCTCCTGAGTTGAGCACAACCAAGGCCATGTTTTTGAAGCTAAAAGCAACAACGTTTCTCATTCTAAACCAATCTTTGTATTAGAAGAATCTAGGTGGAATCTTGTTGAGTTTTTTGATGGAGGAAGAAGTGGAAAAAACCATCAGAGAGCTTCATAAAGGTGATTGTGTAGGACACCATTATTGGAAAACTATTGTGCACAAAATATTAACAGTAGGTTTCTATTGGACTATAATTTTTTCTGATGTTTACAAAGAGGTATCAAGATGTCATGAATGATAATTTTTTTATGGGAAGAGAAAAATGTATCCTTTTCCTTTGAAGCCTATCTTTGTTGAAGCACCATTTAGGCAATGGGGCCTTGATTTCATAGGATAAATTCATCCACAGCCCTCAGATCAACATAAGTGGATACTGATAGCCACAGATTACTTCACCAAGTGGATTGAAGAAGTCCCCACAAGGCAAGCCATTAATGTTGTTATCATTCAGTTTTTGGAAAACAATGTTTTGTCTAGATTTGGTTGTCCAGTTAAAATCATCACTGCCAATGCAACAACATTCAAGTCCAAAAAGATGGAAAAATTTGGAGTGATTACAGTATAACTCTTGGTCATTCGACAACTTATTACCCTCAATGTAATGTGTAGGTTGAGTCATCCAATAAGAGTTTGAACAGAATTATCAAAAAACTGTTGCAAGATAACAAAAAGACTTGGCACAAGAAGATTATTAATTCTTTATGGGCTGACATGATCACTACTAAAATGTCTATTTCCACTTCACCCTTCCATATTGTGTATGGCACAGAGGCAATTTTTCCTACTTCATTAGGATTTCTAGTGATGGGATTGCTACAGGAGAAAGATGTTGAACTAGATGACACTCAAAGGAGGAAAAATAAACTAATCAATATTCAACAAACAAGAGAGAAATCCTTCAACAACTCTCAACTCCAGCAAGATAGGATTAAAAAATATTTTGATAGACATACTAAGGAAAATTATTTCAAAGTGGGATATTTGGTGTTGAAATGGGATGCCAGGAATGAAGACAGAGGAAAGCATAGAAAATTCGACCATCTGTGGTTGGGCCCTTTCAAAATTGTGGCATACCATGGAAATAATGCTTATCTTCTACAAGAACTCAATGGGGATATCCTCGGTGGGGGACCTGTGAATGACCAATTTCTCAAGCATTATCTCGCTTAAAGAATTTTTCACTCCTTCCATTTCATTGTATATAACCCTTTTTGTTTTTCATTTATAGCATTCAAAATCAAATCAACAGAAAATTGAAGCCCGAAGCGAAGGCCCTAAGTTTATGCTGACTATAATTGGATTTATGTGAACAAAGTTTCGTGAATAAGTTGTTGATCGATTTAGTTGCATGAGTGAAATAAATCCCAATGGACGAGCACTTGGTCTTCCATTCTTTACTACCTCACTGGGAGGATATCATTCCCAATTGGAGCCCATGTTAGTCACCATTAAATTTTATTGTGTGAAATCAAGATTTTAGAATCTAGCAGAACACTAAACCGGTTTGGAAGCCTGATAAATTAGGAAAGGGGCTAAATATGGCAGGAAAGGGCTAAATTTGGCAGGAGCGCTAAGTTGATCGGGTCTAAAACATCGTGGATCGTGAGTTCTCAAGATCAACGACCAAGAATGATTTCAGGGGGTGAAGTTGTGCAGGGTTTAATTTTGAATGGTAGTCCCGAAATTTAAACCACAGTTTTCTCTTGGAGGTACGTGGCATCACCAGGTGCATTATGGGATGAAAAGCTAGTTGCCTCAAACCACTTTCTCATGCCCCCAAAAATTGGAAAATTATAAAAGGAAATTTAGGCATTTATTTTATTTTGATTATTATTTTGAATGTTGGACCATTAGAACCTTGGCGTGACCCCCGTCTTTCACCTGTAGCTCAACAATACACCAACTACACACCATTTCCACTCATTTCCAGGTATTTTTCATCACAACCATGGATCCCATCATAACCTCAGTAACAAAATAAGATCTTGTGGAAAACGAAGAATCCCTAATTGATTGAGACACAAATGTTTTTTATGTCGAAATCACTATTTCTCCTCTCTCTGTGTCTAGAAGAAACCTTCCAGATAAGATAGGAAGATGTGTATCGTTCCTTGAATCAGTGCAGGACATGATAGTCCCTTATGTTGTCAAAATTTCTTTCTCGTTTCCTGAATTTATAGGTTGGTGCACCGAACAATATTCCCATGAAGAAAGAGTCGTTGTGAATAAATGACGGTCCGAGGTCTTATGTAGGGTAGAGATTCTGTCAATTCGGGAGTCCCTCGGTATACCAGAGTTTTTTTCCACAATTTATGAACCTTTCAATGAAGGGAAGCTGATTAGGGTATATAGAGAATGTCCATCAGAGGTCCGAGATCTGTTTTTACAGACAAATATCAAACCTGAACATTTTTCATAAGGTATGTCTTTATCGATGAATGTAAATATAATGGTCATAGAAGTCCAGTAGGTTTTCCCCCTATTGAGTCAAGTTTTAGGTCTAGACAATGACAAATATGTGGTTGAAGTCGTGCTCGGTTTCCTTCTGACCTTTTTAAGTCAGAGTCTGGTTTGTCAATATGTATCATCTTTGATCAATTCCTATCTGATAGTATCCATAAATAGCTGGTGAATTTTCGCTCCCTAAGACATTTCAGATACTACACCTATCTGTTAAAAATTTTCCTGGAAACCAACAAGAGGGAATTTCTTGAAGAAACATTTGTGTCAACTGAGTGTAAAAGAATTGCATTACTCATCTTCATCAACAAAGTCATGTCCAGAGTTTATAGTTTTATTTTCCATACCATTCTGCCTAGATTTTTGGATGACATGAGGAGCTATCTATAGACAAATCCAAAGAATAGAGTGGGGGATTGGGTACTATTCATGCTCTCAACAATAATATGTGTTTATGGTTTTCATGAATCCCGTTACCTATTTCCTATTTTTTTGACTCCTAGAATCTTTGACCTTGAATTCATTAGGCACAGAATTATATCTGAGAAGAGAACTTACTAAAGTTCCACAAAGCCTCCAACCTTAAGTTCCATTTTATCATTGGCCCCTTCATTGTCAAATACAGATCATATTTATCTCAAGTTCAATAAAATCTCAAATATTTTGGTTTTGCACAGGCATGCCCCTTATGAGAATGAACAGGTTGAGGTTTTTGATAAGATGGAAAATATAGAAGTTTGTGTTGATATGGAATCAATATTGCAACCAACTAAAACACAACAAGTAGAGGCGACTCTGCAACAAAGTCAAACACAAAAAGCTCCAAAATATGATAATCAAAGTTCCTAAGACAAGTGTTTATAGCAAGAGAAGAAGTTCATAGGCCATGGACATCAGTGACCAACAAACTGCCCAAAGAAGATGAAAGTTACATAGTCTATACAAATAGTGTATTTAAAAGAGGAAAAGTCCAGAGACTAAGCTAATCCGGAAATGGTGGAGAGTGGTACTAGCACTATAGAGATTGAAAAGGAAAGTAAACTCCAAGGTGAAGGAAGCTCCAGAATCTTTAGCAGTAAGAAATACATTTTTAAAACATTTGAGTCAACTTATCGGTCTAGAGGAGATTTGGAAAAATAGTATGTTGAGAAGGAAAATATAGCTTTGGGTGAGATGAGGGATTTAGTCCCTAAAGTGTAAAATATATCTCATCATAAATCTTCTCTGTTCACAGTGAGGGATGTTGAAAATAGGACCTTTAACATTGTTGTTGTAGATGAAGACAATGTCTATGAAATAAAGATAAAATGTGATAATAGAAGTGCTCCAGACAAGGTCAAATTCCACAAACACACTAGTGACATGCTATATTATGATTACCTGAGCTTAAGTTTAAATATTTCAAAACTATCATTTTATGTAATGAAATTGGAAGGACAGTTGAGGTAGGAAAAATCATCTAGAAGATCTTGGTAGACTTAGGTCAAGAGTTTGGAATCTGAAGGCCCCCAAAATTGAAATCTTCATTGGATGAGAATGACAAATTGATTCAAAGTTTGAATAAGAAATTGAAAATTCCTGCTATAAAACATCCACAAACAAATGAATTGGTTTCTCTAGAACAGGGAAAGGAAAAATTTCATCAAGAGACACTAGGCTACAAGGCTAGGGTGTTGCAGTTGGAACAAGAAAATGTGAAATGGTCACAAGAGCACACATAATTCCTAAACAAGGTTGTGGTTTCATATCCTACTACAGAAGTTGGGTGAAACACTAAAGGACTTGTCCAGGATATATAACAAGTTATCTTGAAAGAAGGATAAATAAAAGGAATGAAAGGAAGCATAGAGAAATTAAAGAAAAAATTGCAGGCAAAGGATGAAAAAATAGCTCAATTTCAAAAGCAGAATGAAGTCTTGCAAGAAGGAATAAACAAATTAAAAATGAGGTTAAGAGGCAAAGGTTTGTTGCAGGGGGACAAGCATATCATCTGGGACTCTATAGTTGTTGAAGCTGCCAAGTTCATATCATATTTGAATTTCATTAATGATAAAGACAACATAGCCATCATAGCCAGAAATAAATGCACTTTTGTGAATGAAACATTAGCAAAGAAACCATCAGAATGGGCCCAGAACGCCATAAATCTACTCAAAATTGTTCCTACTGAAGAACTCCAGATTATTGGGGTTAAATACATAACAACATTGATTATCTGGGCCAGGAGGGTTATTGTTAAACATAACCTCTTGAAATCAGTCCAAACTAAGGCAACACAGATGGAACAGAGTGTGCAGGAGTTCAAGTATTTATTTGAGGAATTGTTTACCAAAGGACTTCCACCATTTTGGGATGGCAAAGGAAAGGTGTATGATCAGGAAAAATAAAATTCTCATTTGACTCAGTGTAGAATGGATCATTTTAAGTTTGAAACCCTGTAGGAAAATCTGAAAGGATCCGCATTAGTTGAGCATCTGATTAGAAACTTTGAAATTTTGAATCAGTTCAAGGCAGTCAATCTTGGAATGTCAGTCATGTCATATGCTTCTTGCATTGACTTGCATATTCTAATAAAGGAAATACCAGATTATGATATTCCTTCTGACTTCTAATGGAAGGAAATAATCAGGTTGGGTAAGACAAAATGCAATTTTCAAGGGCCTAGTAGATGATGTCCAGATGTCACTAAAGATGAAAGATCATGTGGAAGACCAAAGCAGAACAAGTGGCAAAGAAAGGGACTGAAACGTCATAGGATCCAAAGTTCAGATCAAGAAACTTTTTCTTTTTTATCATTGCAGTCGGTTTCAAAACCGAAACATTTCTTTGTAATCATTGTAATCCGTTTCAAAACCAAAACGTTTCTTTGTAATCATTGTAATCTGTTTCAAACGGAAGGAACTCAACTTGTATAAATATTAGGAGTTCCAAATGTATTAGAAGTTGGAAGAAGTGCAAGGGCACGATTTTAGCTATTTGGAACTTGAATGTAATTTTTTGAAGTTGAATAGAATGCACATGCAGATGTCTTGAAATATCCTTGAAAATATTCTAATGGTGGTGGTCTGAGATTTGTCTTATTTCTTCTTATGTATTTCCTTATTCATGAATTAATTCATTATCTTCTGTTTAAATTGGATAGTTAAAGGCCCATAATTCATCTTGTGATGCTCTCGGATTAAGAAATTTAAACCATGTCAAGTTCTTCCTAACTAATTCAGAATTCATTTTATTTAATGCTCTGATGCATTTATATGTTTTTCATTTCTTCTTACACTCTGCAAATTACAATTTATAACTCAGATTCATCACCTCATTTATCCTTTATCCTCTGGAGATTTCTACTGACCAATCAGTGCTTCCATTCACTTTCATAAGTTTTACTCCATAGCCCTAAGTGTCCCCCCGCTTCCTTGCCAGCAAAATTATAAAAAACCCTTCAAAGAAACAAAACCTAGCCAGTGACTTATTAAAGACAACACATCTATTAAAGACCAAGTGACAGGAGAGAGCCCTCCTTGATCTGAGTAGGCTAGTACCCATCTCTAAAGTGGTTTGTAGGTTACCTATGTCGTTTGTTTTATTAGCCGAACAAATTTATAGAGTGCTAACACAAAGCACCATACAAAATGTATGTCATTATGTTAAACCGGTTATATGGAGAGTAAAAGAGCACACACATTCAAACATATTGGCTACAACTGGCCCATACCATTGTCAAAATAGTACAAGTTTTCAATAGGGCATACATCCTAACTTTCAACATCTATATACATACGAAAAACATTCCAGGTATGATAAATCCCTTCTTTTGTATCTCGACCTACCGTATTGATGCAATTTGTTCCTCTATGCAATTTATAGACCTTGGATGGAACTAGGACCAGGATCAACCCCCTATACATGTGTACTACTATGAATTATGGAGCATAAATTACAGACTGTATTTTTATGACATCTGTAACATTTTCCTTGCCCCTCTATATAATGTATATTTTGTGTTCCCAAGGAACAAAATTTCCATTGAAGTTGGGATTGGGATGAAAAGGGTAACATATAGTTACTTATGAAAATACTACTCGTACATCAGGGTGTATGGAATCACTAGGTCCCCACACCTCTTACCCTACTTTGTCCCATATTTTCTCTTAATGAGAGAAATTTATTATCATACCATGGGAACATGGGTTACCTCACTACTTTTGAGTAGTAGAAAAAACCTTTGGCCTTTGTTTCCAGTCCACATAGGGAATTACACCATTTATAATGTCCCTCCTACAAGAACAGAGGTATATTCCCTACAATATGTGTGCCTATTTCTAGGAGAGACAAAATGAAATAATCCACATGAGATTGGAGTTAGCCACATTAGGTTTTTTAGTCTGATCCATTCTAACATCCATGTGGTTGATTTTGAAATAGACAAGTCTAAAGGATTCCTCTTCCATGAAGAGGTTATACAAAAGTTACCCAATGATGCTGCCAAATAGGAACTCAAATATGAGATGGAAGGAATGAACAAGTTATTAATTGAATAGTTTCAAAGACTTCTCCAGCAAGAACATGACAATGTGAACATCAAAAAACAATAAAAGGTCGGGAAGGCAGAAGAGTTAGAACAAAAAACACTTCAAGGAGAGGAAGAGTACCAGAAAATGCAAGCTGGCGATGAAAGAATAAAAAGACAAAATGAAATCAAAGAAGAGAATACTACCCTCCAAAATAATAAAGTTGAAGAAGTGGCCAAACGAATGGCTAATGAGACAAAGGCTAGAAGGTTGGTTGATGAAGCAGAGGCCAAAGTATTAGCTGAGGAGACCAAGGCTCAAAGGAAGGAAGAAGAGTTTTGAAACAACAAAAATCAAATGAATTGAGCAAGACTCCAAGCACCCCATCAATGCCCAATCTAGGTATTGCAAACATACCACCACAGGAATACACTCCCCTCAATGCCATCCTAGGTGATTCTTCCATCTCTTCACAAGCTCTAAATTTTCAAGGAACTGTAGTAGTCATCGGAGATTATTATTATGATGATAGAATGAAAAATAATTGAGAAGAGATCAAACAAGATAAAAAGAGGAGAAGCCACCAAGTCCAAGTCATCTGCAGGGAGAGTAGTAGAGTGGAAGGTTGGGCCTGACTCAGAAGAATATTTTTCAATGCTAGCAAGGTAAGCATTGAAATTTGGCATCATTCTCAAGGAATTGATTTATAGCATTTGGATGTTACCTTGCTAGCATTGAAATTGGTATCATTCTCAAGGAATTGTTTTATAACATTTGGACGTTACCTTTCCATTTCCCCCCATCAATGAAACAACACCTACCATTAGAAGAATTGATAAGGTGGAGGAGTGTAGGAGAGATATAAAGGAAAGCATTGAAATTTTAAGTTAGTTTGGAAAAGAATCCTTGGAAGAACACTTGTTAAATCCTGGTATACTCATCAACATAACCCAACACTTTGTGAAGAGCACAACCAAAGAGTTACATCAAGAGGTGTTCGCTAAAGTTTGCAATGGGGAATTAATCATTGAAACAATGAAACCAGGAAAGCTATAGGACATTATGAAGGATTATTCCCTCTGGGAATAATATCAAAACCAAATGCATGAGAAGAACAGTTTGTAATAACAAATTTTTGTAACTGCTCCAAATGTCCCACTATTTTTTATTAATAATTTTATTTTTAATTAGGAATATGAAGATTCATTTTCGAAAAATTCCCTGGTCCAATGATAGAACAAATAAAACATAAATAATCACTCAAATATTATAAAAATGGAAGATTGTCCCTATAAAAGGGATTTTGGTTTTTGAATGTAGCAGAACAATACTATTACTAGATAGTGGTGTTAATGTGTAGGAATGAGATTTTTCTATTTATGCATATTTATCTATGTGACATGTGAATGTTTGTTTTATGAACTACTTATGAACTAATTTTCATATGTTTATAGTTACCATAATTTTCACTTTAAGTACAACGACAATATGATCAATTAGTGAATCAATTATTTGTTTCTAACTTATTGTACTGTTAATCTTTCATGTTTCTTGATTATATGAATTATTTCTCCCCAAGTAACACACACATTTCACTACACTTATCTTTTAGTTTGCTCCTAATAAGGATATGTTAGAATAGAGTAGAAGAGAAGTGCATATTAGGATTGTAGATACTCATCTTAGCCTATAATTAGTTCTTTAGAGTTTATTTCATCTAATAACCTTCGATTATAAGATTCATATTTAGTCAGTTAGTTAGTTAGTTTTGTAACCAGGCCATAATCTAGTTAGAAATGCTACTACAAGCGAGAGTGGTTCTAATTGGGACCTGCCATTAGGTGTTCTCCCTTATCTACATGAACACGTAATTTATGGCCCGTCAACATGTATCTAGTCCAACCATCATTCCCTACTCATGAGAATTCACTTCATCATGCTCAAATTTATTCTTTTCTATCACATCTTCGTCACTCTGTCCAAATCCAAAGACTAATTCAAATTTCCATCCTTTCCTCATTGTTGTTTCCTTCATTTGATATTTTTCAAGGAGATACTTCACAATGTCTAAGTGTTGCACTTAGAACCTACTAGTGCTTCTGTACTCTGACTTCCTTATACAATTCATTCCATCCACATAACCATATCATAGTGAGGAAACTTCGGCCCTCACCTTGCTGCACTATGGAGTTACCCCCCAGAAAAGTCATCTGCAACAACTTGACTCCACTTTCCACCTCATGGCATAGTCATCCAATCTACTGCACACAATCCACATCACATCCAGGTCTACTAATAATCATGGGAAATATGAACATCTACACATATACCCAACTCTACCCTTGTGACTCAAAGTACAATCAAGTCCATAAGTTTGGATTCCTTGGCTGAATTATCCTCATCTCCATTTGTGATGTCGAATATGAAATATCTCATTTGCACCAAGAAATTCACATTGAGAGTTCCTTTTCTTCATTACTTCACCACCCATCCATGTTGTTGCATCTACCTCTACATGCTTTGGAATGGTCATGCTTCACCCTCAACCATGCTTCCCCAAATAAAGAGAAACGCCCATTCCCAAGTAATATTTTCATGCTGTAATCTACCTATCTCCACAATTGTTGGGTTGTTATATTCTTTACTATGAAATTCTATTCTAATTGGATCAACAACAGGTCAAGGGTTGAGGTATATCGACAAAAAGTTAAAGGTTGAGGAAGTTTGATATGGTATAGGAATCGACAACAAGTCAAAGAGGTCAACCAACTAGATGTTGATAAGAAGGCACGTGACGACTGACTGAAGACCAAATCAAGTCCGATTGGTAGTTGACTCGTAATATGACATGGATTCAACTGGTAATTTGACTTGGAGTCGAATGTAATAGAATCTCGAGATTTGCAGGATTTGTAGCCAATGATCTGCATGGATATGTAACCATTTTTTGGGTGCCAAGTATTTAGGGTTTTTCCTATTGTAAATCCTATAAAGAGGGGTGTTGTAAGACCATAAAGGCTAATCAATGAATCGTAAGATAGCCAGTATTTAGAGAAATCTTTAGATGTAGGTTGTTGGTCATGTAGATGTAAGCCAGATAGGCTATAGGTTTGTTATTGCAAAGGAAAGAGGGTATTATGTTGATTGTGTATTAGGTGTGTACCAAGGTTAGACATGTAACATTTTATTTGGATTCCATAAGACAACGAGATATCATAAAGTTCAAGGAATGATGGTTTTCCCAGTTTGGGTTTCTAGGGTAAAATAATTATGTATTGTGTGATTGCCTTGTCATTTACGTTCTTTATTAAATTATTCTTCTCTTCTGCTAGGTTTAGTGTCAATATGTATCACATTTCATGACAAGTTGTATTAGAGAGTGTTTATTCTTTGACGTGTGTATCATATCTTGATTTACCAATATTGAATCTGAGAGCTAAAACGTATGTACAATAAGAGTTGTAAGTCATAAATTACGTTAAACAACTTGGTAAATAATAGCAAGTAGTTCAAAAATAGAGATAGAAAAAATCAATGGCTATAATTTTGAGCTTTGGAAGCTTAAAATGGAATATATTCTTATAGACCGAGAACAATGGATAGCAGTTTGTCCAGGTACCTAGCCAACAGGCATGTCGACAAAAGAATGGGAGAAACTCGAAAGAAGAGAAAGAAGTACAATTCAGCTTTATCTTGCAGATTCAGTATTGTTGAATGTCTTAGGTGAATATTTGACCAAGAAACTATGGGACAAGATGGGAATCTTATACCAATCAAAATTTGTGGTAAATAATTTGTTTCTAAGGAAGAAATTGTATCTTCTAAGAATGAGTGATGGTGGTTCGATGACTGAGCATTTAAATGTGTTTAACACCATTTTAAGCTAGTTACCATCTGTGGATATTAAAATCACTGAGGAGGAGAAGTGTATAATCCTATTATGTTATTTTCTAGACTCTTGGGATAGCTTAGTCATGGCTATAGAGAGTAATACAACCACACTAGTGCTAGAAGATGGGGTTGCTTCTTTGTTGTCAAAAGAAATGAGAAGAAAGAACATGGAAGGATCGATCAAATATTATTTAGTGGTGAGAGGTCATCCAGTTGAAAGAGATAAAGGAAAATTCTCCAGTATAAATTCTAAGTCGAAGGGTAGATATAAATATTCGGTTCAGTCAACAAGAAGATGTTGGAAATGAAATAAAGCTGGGAATTACAAAAAGCATTGTAAGCCGAGGGCGATGGAATTCAGTATGGGATCTGACGGGAAGCATTTGATGGAGAGAAATATGACCCCAAATAAGGGAGGTGATTTGTACCTAGCATCGACCAATACACAATTGGATTAAGGTGTTAGGTTGATCGAATTAGAAGCATCCTATCATATGACACCACATAGAGAATGGTTCTACAAGTATGAATGATATGATGGAGGTGATTTGTTCTTGGGGGACAAATCAACAACCAAAATTGTCGGATGAGGAAGAGTTTTATTGATATTGTAGGATGGGAGGAAAAGAAACCTTTCAAGTGTGCTACACATTCCAAGTTTGGAAAGAAATATGATATATTTCAGTTAGATGAGTGATGCCAGAGTGAACACTCTATTTTAGAAGGATTCATGCAAGATGGTCAGAGGTGCGATGGTCTTAATGAAATGAGTTCGGATTGGAGCCCTATAAAAGTTGTTAGGGAATGTCGACTTAACTGGATGCAACAAAATCATTTCTCCTAAAGTCGTATCAACTTCCACTCAACTCGTCTCGAATCAAGATGAGTAGGTACAAATTGAATTGAAAAGCCATGATAAAATTGACCTGACCATGCTATGGCATGAGAGGATGGGACACATCATAGAAAAAGGACTTCCAGTTATGCCCAACAAAGTCATGGTAGAAGGTTTTCCTGAATGTGATTTATAAGTTGACTTTTGTGAACATTGCATTTATGGAAAACAAAGTCGGGTGAGGTTCCCATCTGGAGCGACAAGGGAAAATGGGATTCTAGAATTGGTGCATAGTGATGTGTTTGGCTTGGTTATAGTTCCTTCACTTGGTAGATCCATATATTATGTCTCCTTCATAGATGATTTTTCTAGGAAGACATGGATATATTTCCTGAGGAATAAATCATAGGTTTTCGAGAAATTTAAAGAGTTTAAATCTCTTATAGAAAACCAAATAGATAAGAAGACTAAGGTGTTGAGAACTGACAAGGGAGGTGAATTATGTGGAAATGAATTTGATCAATTCTGCAATTAGTGTGGCATAGAACATCAAAATACCACACCATATACCCCACATCAAAATGGATTTGTTGAGAGAATGAATGGAAAATTGATAGATAAGGAAAGGAGCATGCTCATTGGTGTCAGGCTCGCACAAGAAATCTGGGAAGAGGTAGTAGACACTACAAGATATCTGGTTAATATGTTTCCTTCATTGATGCCAGTTGGCATGACTCCACATGAGGTATGGTCATGTAAGAATCCTTCGGTTTCACATCTCAAATTATTTGGTTTTGATGCATTTGTGCATGTTCCCAAGGAAAAAAGGATTAAGATGGAAAAGAAGGAATTCAAATGTATTTTCATTGGATACAGAGAAGGAATTAAAGTATATAATATTTGGGATCATACATCAAAGAAAATAGTGTACAATAGAGATTTGGTCTTCAGAGAAGTGAGAGATAAGTATGAGGCTGCAATTGTTTTCATATCGAGAATGATCTTGAGACTGTGTGGTTTGAACTGAGGAACCAAGAAGATGATTCAAATGAGTTGAATTAATTAGAGGAATAGGTGGAACAATAGACTCTGGTGCTAAGGAGGTCAGAAAGAGTAAGAAAAATAGTTGAAAGGTATAGTCCACCTGAATTCCATTATGGATTTTTGTTAACTTCCATCGACGATGAGCCCAAGTCAGTCGGTGAGGCAGTTGAATCGATAGATGGTAATGATGCCAACCCCCCTCCTCGTACGGGGGCTTGCACAACCTATCATTCTAGGATCCTCTTATGGAGTTGAATTAGCTCTCAGATCCTTGTTGGATCCTCTGTTATGTACATAGGCCCCTTTTACTTTCGTTATGCAGGTCGACACAAAACTCGCAGGTGCTTTAATACTTAACCCATTTTTCCTTTGGGTCAAAACCACATGCACTAACCCCTTTTCCCTTGTAGAATCGCGTATGACCACGGGCTAGAACCAAAATCTCAACTAAAAAGAATTATTCATAGCTTCGGGACTTCTGCACTCCGTGAACATTCACTAACTCAACACTCCAATCTCCCGGAGTGGTTACCAGCCGAATTCGGTCATAAAGTGACGTGACCGACAACTACAAGTCTTATCCCATCTTTCCACTCTCCAAACTTCTACGACCATATCTAATGACTAGTGTGACTTCTCCCTCCTCCATAATCTATGGTGGAGATTAACTTCAGAACTCTGGGCTTTGGGAGTTTTGACACTCCAACACACAATGTCTCCCGGATAATCGAACATCGAACTAACGATCTACGACTGACGATCCTCCTACAAACAATGACTGTGATTAAATCCAGGCTTAGAAATTCGGTTTCCTCGCTTCCAATGAAAATAAAAATCCCAAACAGTCGAACGTCGAATTGGTGATCTATGGTTCACACTCCTCTTATAGCCAATGGTTGTGATAAAATTCGGGCTTCAAGCTTTGGGGTTCCTCTCTCCCAATGAACATCAAACTACTGAAAAAATAAATGATGAATTGGAGAAGGGTGGAGATCTATGGTTGAGACTCTCCACTTGATTGAATACTATGATTTACTTTGGTGCTTCGGAGCTTCAACCACTACTACTACCTCCAAAATCTCCTGGGTAGCCAAAGTGTCAAAGGACTTAGAAATCGACGGCCCCACTTCACTCCCAATATACGGATGGGATTAAATTCAGGACTCTGGGATTCAGAGGTTTATCCTCCCAGGAACATAATAACCATCTTTCCCGAAGTGTTGAATCGTCAAATCGTGAGATATACAACTCATTTTCTCCTACACTTAGATCCAATGGCTATGATATGAGCTCCCTTGTTGTGTTCTTCCTCTCTTGTCTTGGTTTGATCCAATGGACCAGATCTTTTTCCATAGTGAATCCAACAATTATTATGGTTTCTCCTCCTCTACGGTTCTTCTTCCCTTTGATTTCTCCTATGACAGATTCAAATCCTAATCCTCTACTTTCGTTCTATGAAACGCTATACCTTCTAAGCTTGGAACATGTGATAAGTTCTTTGGCGCACTCCTAGCGCTTCTCTCCTGAGATTATGACTCTTTGAACTGTAAAGGGACTTGTCCCTTTGTTCTCCAAAATAACTTCTTGTACCCTCCTAACACTCCTACTCTTCTTCTTGACCTTTCGAACTCATTAAATGTGTTCTCCAGTGCTCTCTTGGCACTTTATGCTCTTCCTCCTGAGATTTACCAACACTTTAACAAAGTTTTGGCTGCTTGCACTCCTTACACTTACTCTCCTGAGTCTTGGAATTTACAAACTCACCTCCACACTCCTTGCACTTACTCTCCTGAGTCTTGGAATTTACAAACTCACCTCCACACTCCTTGCACTTACTCTATGTAGACTCGCACTATCCCTTATGATATTTACCAGTTCTAGTGTTCCCAATTGGCACACTCCTCCTGAACTTGAAACTAAGTTCTTGCACACTCCTTGCGTTGACTTCTCAGTGTTCTCAGTAAATTTGGTGTGCAATACTTGCACTAGAATTCCATTGAGATTTTACATTGCTCTAAGTGTAGGCTCACTCGTTGTGCTCACTCTGTGCACTCCTTTCACTGGCCTTTCCTTAATATTTTACATTGCTATCAGTGTAGGTGCACTCCTTGTGCTCACTCTGTGCACTCCTTTCACTATGCCCTTCAAGCTTATGACTGGTTCTGGTTTGCCCACCCGGCACGCTCCTCCTGAACTCAAAACTGAGTTCTTGCAAACTCCTTACTCTATCTTCTTAGATTTCTCAACAACTCTGGTGTTCACTCCTTTCACTCCCTTGAGAGCCCAGAACACTCAAAAATTTACACATACAGGGAATTCTATCTATTCCTGCAAAGGGAACATAATTGCACTCATGGAATTCACATATGCACAGTAAATATTCAATAAACATTCAAAAATCACATATTCATTCACAAAGAACACACATAGGGATTAATATGAAGGGAAACATGCTTTTCTATTAAATCTGAATTCTTTTTACAATGGGTTTACAATGTTTACAAGACAAGATTGCAACAAAGTCTTTGTTCTTCTCTCCTCTCCTAAATTTCCCTCTCTTTAGAGATATTCTCTTCTCATTCTCTTCTCATAATTAATTCTCATGCATTATTCTCCTTATGATCTCAATACATCGATTCTCATACAAAAATAGGGTCTTCTCGAGCCTTCCTCCACCTACTACATTAAATTACAATTATTTTACAACTCATCTAAATTGGATCTATATTCATCTACCTGTCAGACATTAAATGAGAATTACATGCATCTTGTAGAAATACAATGGCTCTACCCTCCTCAATCCTTTACAATATTTATTACATTAATTTTGATATTTAAACCCAAAATGAGAAGGATGGTGTTTTTCTCTCCTTTGGATCTGCTCCGTCCATGTGCATTGTTGCACTGGTTGTTGATGCACTGCTGAGTAGGAGTGATTCTCTTGCATCATACTCCCCTAGTGAAAAAGTCATGAGTTCATGCTCATGTCTCCTCTGTTGTTGTTATTGATATCCTCCGTAGTCCCAAACTTCACTATGGAGTTGTCCACCTGCTCCTTTGCCTTTTTGCTTCTATTTGTTCTGTTGTTGTTGCTAGCTCTCCCCCTGGATTCCAAATTTTATGTTGCAAGGCTCCATTTATATTGCCACTGCAATCTCCTCTTGTCATCCTCCACCTATTTCTGACAGTCTCCTTTGTTATCTTCAACATCAACCGCCTTATCTCCTCAATCTCCTTGTCTGTATTGTCTATGGGTTGGCTCCTCTCCTATAGTATGCTATGTTGCATCTCCTGTTCTACCTCAATCTCAACTTTGGCTTGTTGGATAATCCTCCTCTAGGTTATTGCTCCTTCTCCCAGTGCTTCCAATTCTTCATACAAATCAAAGGGTGGATCATCCTGATCTCCCATGAAAACTTCATCACCTATGGCATTATCTCGCCACTCCAGTGCAGACTCCAATTCTACAGCAATATTACTGAGTTGTTGCTCAGACATCTCTTATGATAATTTTCTTTCTTCCAATTCCTCTATTCCTCTATCATCTCCTTGGGATGGAATAATTCCAACTTCATCTAGCTTCTCCTCATGCTAGAATTATTCTCCATTCTTCATGACTGTATCCTTATGGAAGTCTTCCTTTGTCTCTGGATTTTTTAACAAATCCTCCAATAGCTTCAACTCTTTGTCCCACTGAGTGAGTATGGCATCTGAATGCTCCTCTTGAACATTCCTTTGCCTCATAACTATGTGGGCCTATTCTTCTTCAATCTCGTGGGTAGATTTCAGTGTATGCTCCTTCTCCTGCTCCATAATATTCTTTGTTTATTCTCCTTCTTCCTCTTTTCCTCTCCTTTGGCCATCTACATGGGCCAATTATTCTTCTGGTGTCTCCTACACCATTTCCTCATAAACATGAGCCCCTACAAAGATCACTCCAAGAGATATATTGATCCCTACTATCATCAGTTTACAATGTTGGTGATCTTGTCATTCCTCCTTCTCTCCTGTCAGCACTCCTTGCTGATATATTTCCTCCCCTATCAGCACTCCTTGTTGATATGAACTCTCCTCTAATATCCTCAGAGCCTCATATAGTCTCATCTTCTCCTTCTCTTCTCTCAACACTCTTTGCTGCCCTGAAATCCTCTTTGAGTTCCTAAGACTCTCAGACAATATCATCTCCTCCTTTCCCACCTGGAAACCTGACTTTTCCTTTCTTCCCTCCTGGAATTATTTGAGATCTTCAACTGGTATGTTCTCATTTTCATCCTAGAAATATATGAGATCTCCAACTAGCCTCTCTTCACCATTGAGGCTTTCTTCATCTTCTGGTTTTCTTATGTGTCCTTGAGGTTTTCCACTTTCCTCAACCACTTTCTCAGTATTTGGTTTTTCCTCCTAGAAATCAATCATTGGATAGGAATCTTCACCTTCTTCTTCATGGGCCACTCATACCTCCGACTCTCTTTCTCTCCTTATTGCATTCTCTACCATTTCATAATCAATCTATCGAGCTCCTCTCTAGTCTCCTTGAGCTCTTTATCCATCCCCTCTCTGCTCATCTTCATGAGATCTTCTCTTGGACCTTGTGTTACCCATGATTTTGGTCAATCTTGATGGTGTATTGATGATGGTGTACTCAGTCCCCTCATAAGAACTTTCTCCTAAGAAAAGTGACATTCATCTCTTCCCAAAAAACATATTTTTGAAGAGAGTTCGCAGGTTGTTAATATCCTAGGGTGCGATAATGACCCATTCTCGCAGGCTACCTTAAGCTAGGGTGTGAACTTCTCGCACTGTGCTACATAGCCAGGGTGCGAACTTGTTCTAAATCTTGGAAAATGATGAAGTCTCGATGGTTCCATAAGGGAATCTTCTAGAAGAATGGGTTGGAAATCGAATGGTTATCTTTGTACTGGTTTCCCTGATATTGTGGGATCATTCTTATACAAGTAACCATCCTATCCTCTCCTATATATTGATGGAATTCTCATGGAAAAGGTTAAGCAAGATCCATTGGAGAATTGGTGAAAGAATTGTGTGAGGGACCTAGCTTGAATAGGAGATTTGAGACTCTAGCAAGTCTATCAAGAGGGATTTGATATTCTTCATGCAAGGATCGAGAAAGTGTGTGTGTTGGATCAGAGAGCCACCGAAAGGAAGCTTGCGATATCAAGGCGATCAGGTTGTATCTTCTACTTTCGATTAATATGATGCAGTGGCATGTCCTTTTCCCATAAAGCCATTCTTACTTTATTGTGTAATTCCTTGATCATACACATAAGTTGACAGTTGAATATATTTTGCTATCTTCACTTTGGTTGGTTTGTGTTGCCTTGGTCTTGACCTCATGAGAGCACCGGAGCAAAGTAGGAGCAATAGAGACCCTAGGAAGCAATACAAAGGTATGTTACTTGTTCCTCCCTACTAGCTAATTCAATGGTCAAAACTTAGGGAAAGAGTCATGTCTTGTCCTGTTTTGTTCTAGATCGAGGTGGATCTAGGGAGATCTATTAGTGTCCGCACCTACCGATTAGTCCAATAACAAAATTGGTGACTCCACTGGGGATATAACCGATTTTTTTGTGGTTTTTTGTGTTTTTCCTTGGCCATTTGCTCTTGCATTACCTTTATCCATTCATATCAATCTTTGAGTCTTCAAGATACCTTGATAGACCCTCTGGGTCCAGAGGCCTCTTAAAATTTTGTGTCTTTTTCCCAAAAAATTGTTTAGTTTCAGACATTCTCGCACTGCACTCCACAGTGGCCTGTGAGAATATATGAAGTTCACACTTTTATTTTAGGTCCAGTGCGAGGTTCTCGCACTCTACTCAAAGATGGCCTGCGAGAATCACCCATTCTCGCACTGTGTAATACTGTTAGCCTGCAAACCCTCTTTTCAAATTTTTGGATTTGAAATCTTTGCATGTTCAGCTGCCCAGATCAGTATAGGTGCCTGAATAGAGCTTCTTGGACCATTGGTTGATGTTTTCTTGTCTTAGTTTTTATGCATGATCAGTCTTAGGAAATCAAAGGCTCTTCTTGTCCATTTTTCTCGACTTTTTTTTCTTGACTTTTCTCAGCAAAGAAATACTCTCTGATTTTAAAATCTGAGTGTGCTTGTTTGGTTAAGAACTGGCGATCGGTTGAAAGTTGAGCTTCTTTGTCTTTATCATTTGCTCATTATTTGGAAGAACACTTTTCTCATGCAATTGAAAAGACTAGTTTGGTCTACTTGTTATTTTTGTTTCCATTGAAAGATTGGTTTGGGTTTTTATCTATTTCTTGTTCATTAGTTTTTTGTTTTCTTCACTCTCACCATCATGGTGTAGGTCCTTTTTGAAAAGTGAACAACAATTTTCGTTCAAAATCATTTTCGTTTTCGAAAGTATTGAAAATCAATTGTTGAAATTATTGAAAAAGGAACAATAGAGAATTGTTATTTTTGCGTGATTCGTTGCAATTGAATTTTAAAGGAAATTGTGTATTGTAGTTCAAGATTGATCCAGAAAAATTCTCTTTCCCTCCCATACATAGGATTCATCGAACAAAAATTGATATATTTCATTCTTGTCTATGCATCGTTGGGTCAGAGTCTCATACAACATCAGTTTCATCTCCGCTTCCTTTGAGTAACAACAACCCCTAATAACATTGTGCAATTGTAAAATTTAACTAGTAACTCTTTTCTAGGGCTCTATTACACCAACATTTAGCTAGGCTAGTGCTTTGGAATAGGAAGAGAGATACACTCTCCAAAGCACAAAACACACAATAGCATCTTGTGTTAAGGAGTGTCAAATTCCATTTTCAACATTTTGTGCTAGGAAGCCCTTCTTACACAAGGGTCAAACATGAGGTCGCATTGATATTGACAAAGTTACTCACCTTGATTTGTTGATATCGGTGTAGAGATTGCATGTATTATGGGGGTCACTTGGAGGTATACCCACAATGATGAGTGGAATCCTTTTGAGTTGATTTCGGGCTAGATACCCTGCCCTTGCATGTGGATCGGACTATC
>SNQJ01S0048109.1:93091-122634 GCA_010110895.2 Picea sitchensis
TGAGGGAGATCTCGTTCTCCTCTATGAACAAGATCGAGATATGCTAGGAGCTGGAAAATTCGAAGCAATGTGGCAAGGTCCTTATATCGTTCGACAAGTTTTGGAAAAAGGAGCTTATGAGTTAGTAGATTACGATGGTATCCCTTTGAGTGAACCCAGGAATGGGTTGTACTTGAAGAAGTACTATGCATAAGATCACCTGTGCATGAGTACTTGTATTTTTATTGTATCATACTTCTTGTGTGTTACTATAGCTTATTTTTGTCGTTATTTGGTCTTTGCCCTTACGTGACGTTGTGTTTGATTTCTATATGTCAGAGTCTTTTCTACCCTACATTGGCTTCATTGATGGTGCTAGTCGTAGTACTCAGAACCTTGCTTCCGTTGCATTGGCAATTTACGCCCCTACAAACGAACTTGTCTCCTTATGAGATGTGTGTCTCAGTCGTGCGACCAACAATATTGTAGAGTATAGTTCCATTATCAAATTGTTGATTGATGCTATCTCATTCGGAATCCTTCATTTGGTTGTGTGACTCGATTCATAGCTTGTAGTACTACAGTTAAGTAATGTCTATACTATTCGAAGTCCTACTTTGTTACGGGTGTATTTACGAATTCGCCTCTTGGAACGTTATTTTGATTATATTGAATATCAACATATTCCTAGATGTCTAAATACATTAACTGATGCATTGGCTAACTATGTATTAGACAAACATTTGGATCATTTATAAATCAATCGCATCATTTTTCACACAACACAAGATAAACCGATAGAAGCTGTATGTATATATAACGATCAAAAGAGTTTTTTTTTACAAAAACGTTCTGTCCGAGGACCAAAATGTCAAAATCTGAAGCTCATAGCTTCTACAAAGTGACGTCATGGATGACATTCATAGTAACACACAACTTCCTGGGAAACCCTATGAAGCAGTCGGCCAATGGACTCTGACACTCCTACTGTATGACGCTGATAACGTCATGGAACCTCTCCAAGAGGCATGTCTGGAATATCTGTTGTCAAACCCTCTAGGTTTTGTTCCACTACTTCATAATCCTCAACGTCCCATCATGGCACTGGTGCCACCTCTCCTCGTTGTTGAATAGGAGAAGTACCAGGAGGTTGGAAAGGTCCCACATCTATGTCATCGAAAAATAATTTTGTATTTAGACCTTGGACGAACATATAAAAACATTTGCATATGATAAAATTCACAAAAACATTTAAAAAGAAAAAAATGTGTACTTCTTACCAAGTTCCCCCCATTGAGCACCGTCAGGCAGGACCAAGTCTTGATCTCCTTGGAAATCCAACCTGGCATAAGCATAATCATTGACCATCAACATATGTGGTCGCAACTAGTCGAAGAAGGTATCATCATATTTGATAATTGGTCCCGCTACATGTCGGGCCATGAGCTGACACCATCTCAACATTCTTGGATCTGTTGGGGCTGGTAAATTCCACTCAACCTACAACCTCAGTAATGGAACCCTCTCGAGAAACAAGGACACCAGCAAAGACCTGTACCCAAATTGCTTCAGGTTACCTCGCCTGCATTTGGTCAACTGCCTCTTCATGCTATGAAGCACTGCATCTGCCTAGTTAAAAACCTGAGGCTCAGTACACTCTATGGAATACTGAAAGTAGCTCTGAAGAGCCATGTGAGGAGCGGAGCTCCCAGCCATATGAGAAATGATAAACAAAATAGTGCAGAGGGTCAAATCCCGCACTCCCCAAATAGCTACTTTCCCTTTGCTCCTCTCTGCCTCTGGAACACAGTGTAAGTGGCAGTACTCACTCATAGGCAACCCACCACCTCTGCTACCATTCAGGTTCATGTGGTACCCACGCCGTGACAGTCCTATCAAGAAGTAAATGTCCTCGATATCCAAGGACAATGTGTGGACCCCTACATGGAATACTTTCTGATCGGGATCCCACATATACAAAAGGTACTCCAATAACCTGACTTGGGCCCTCATGCCCGGTATACGAAAGTACTTCAGAAGAACACGATTTCGCAAAGCAGCAATGGTGGGCGGATGATTTATGGAAATGGCATTATCTTCTTCGTGCTCCCTTTCACGCCATTCCATAACCATCGTGATGGCCAAATACCTGCATAAGAAGCACAAGAAGAAGATTAATCACTCTATTCACAAATTGGTATCTTTTCATTGAGCAAATTTAAAAAAAAAAAATTCTCTTTACGGTTCTCGTAGGTGCCCTTTAGGCACAGTGCGAGGTTCTCGCAGGCACCTTTGGGTTCACCTGCGAGAATGACCCATTCTCGTAGGTCCTATGTAGCTCACCTGCGAGAATGGATGAGCGCAATATTAACCCTCAAAACAAACTCAAAATGGTGGTTTTTGCCAGTGAAAATGAAAAATTAAACCATGAAAAAGTAGAGGACAAAGAGCCTACCTCACTGCCGCTGACGGTTCGTCGAATGGATGCTCGTAACTCCCGCAATCTGACGCCGAATTTCAAGGGTAAAAGAGGCGTTTTTGGGCTCAAATAGTGGTAAAGTTAAAATGATATGTTAAAAAAAGTTTTTACTTCTTTATATTTACTTTTACCATGTTGTTGTATTTTATAATAATTTATTTATTAAAACCTAATGCCTAATGCCTTTTTTAGTACAACTTTTGCAGGCGTAATGACTTTGATGTTCATGCACAGGGATGTGGATATTTTTTTCTTCTTCATCGTATGTTTTGATTGTTTTTTATGGTTTTTGTACAAAACCTCGAGCTTGGTCTTTGTCCATTATCACGCTTGAAAATATATGAGAACGCGATCAAGCACACTTTTATCACTTTTTCGAGCTCAACAAGGTTATACGAAAAAGGAACCCCCCTGGAGTCCTCTTTAAGCTCTTTTCGGACTCTCTAAACATGAAAAGATAGATGAGCAACCTTGCTATTTTCACGCTCGATAAAGTATTTGAAGAAAGCGTTTGTTGGGCGATAATTTTTCTCTTTTTCGGTCTCACCAGACTGTTTTAATGAAAAAGGAATTGAGAGAGTTCTCTTTTAAGTGTTTTTCCAGACTCTATAATCATGAAAAACCTTCGAGTTTTCTATCTTTGGACTCGTTAAACAAACATCGACAGACCCGTCATGGGACCGAACCACTCCTTCCTAGGGTTTNTAAACATACTCCAAAGGACTTATCCGAAGGATAAGCTTATATCAACAAGAATATGTTATCCTCCTCAAGATTGCTTAAAAATAAAGAGGTAATCACCAGAAATGGTGGGGGAAAATTTGGGAAAGGGATGTGTTCTCATCTTCATATTGATTGGCAGTAAGTGTCACTCTTGAACATGACACCCCCTATTCATTATTTGAAGCCGGTTTGGGAAATCCATTTGTCTCTCATTCGATTTTCTACAAGGTCATACCCCGTGTCATCTCTAAGTCAATGCTGCCAAATCATTGGTCATGTTGTTCATATGTTCAAGAGAAGATCATCTGAAACCTCTATTGAGTCAGCCATCTGTAGTTGTCCATTCTCTCTGTGTTGGCCTTCCCTGTGTCCAGTCCAAATTACATCATACTCTGTTTCACCTTCAAAATTTGTTACTCATTTCATGTCATTGATGGGGAATACATCAGGGACCTCCTGTGATGAGTTTTGTTCCGTCGACTTCAGCTCATTATCCGGAATCAAGACTTAGAAATTTTTTGGTACCTTGGAACCTGCATGCCTCAATGGTAGGTTTCCTCACTTTTGACAGTGGGTTCAACCTCAACTCACTGATCGAAAGATTTCGTCGGATGTTCAACCTCAAATCATTCATTCACATTCGAAAGATTGTACTAGAGTACCTTGGGAGTCATTGACATTAATGGTGATGTCCCTCGCACTTGTTAACGGTTTCATCAATGACCGGTAATCAAGTGGTTTCTACCATGTTCGACTTCAACACATGTAATCACATGGTTAGATTCGTAATTTTGGGGTGATGGGATTGAAGACCCTGGATATCATCTCTTGGTCCAGGTTGCGATGGAATATGTATAATCTACAACACATAGATCCACTTTGTATGTCTCGTGGCTATGTCGTCTCAATTTAAATTTTCTCACATAGATCCACAATGTATTCTTGGTGGCTATGCTATATTTTGATGGCATAGATACACAGTGTATGATTGGTGGCCATGACCTANTTGGGCGATAAGATTGAAGACCCTGGATATCATCTCTTTGTCCAGGTTGCGATGGAATATGTATAATTTGCGACACATAGATCCACTTTGTATGTCTCGTGGCTATGTCATATTAATTTTAATTTTCTCGCATAGATCCACTGTGTATTCCTGGTGGATATGCTATATTTTGACGGCATGGATCCACAGTGTATGATTGGTGGCCATGATCTATGTCTATAATGTCATACATCTGTGATCTGAGTATGGGAATGCCTACCTCAGAATTAATATATATGATATTCTGCAGATTCTTGGTTGTCGCAGGTTTTCGATTAGGTGCGCTCCTGGTTTTCGACACACACATGCAGTTTACAAAGTATTTCGCCTGTCACTGATTCCAGCCTCATACTTTGGGGGGCATTATGTTACCCATGATTTTGGTCAATCTTGATGGTGTATTGATGATGGTGTACTCAGGCCCCTCATAAGAACTTTCTCTTGAGAAAAGTGACATTCATCTCTTCCCAGAAAACATATTTTTGAAGAGAGTTTGCAAGTTTCTAATATCCTAGGGTGCGATAATGACCCATTCTCGCAGGCTACCTTAAGCTAGGGTACAAACTTCTCACACTGTGATACATATCCAGGGTGCAAACTTGTTCTAAAGTTTGGAAAAAGATGAGGTCTCGATGATTCTAGAAGGGAACCTTCTAGAAGAAAGGGTTGACATTCAAATGGTTATCTTTGTACTGGTTTCCCTGATATTGTGGTATCATTCTTATCCAAGTAACCAGCCTATCCTCTCCTATATATTGATGGAATTCTCATGGAAAAGGTTAAGAAAGATTCATTGGAGAATTGGTGAAAGAATTGTGTGAGGGACCTAGCTTGAACAGGAGCTTGGAGACTCTAGCAAGTCTATCAAGAGGAATTTGATCTTCTGCATGCAAGGATCGAGAAAGTGTGTGTGTTGGAGCTGAGAGCCATCAAAAGGAAGCTTGCGACATCAAGGTGATCAGGTTGTATCTTCTAATTTCGATTAATATGATATAGTGGCATGTCCTTTTCCCATAAAGCCATTCTTACTTTATTGTGTAATTCCTTGATCATACACATAAGTTGACAGTTGAATATATTTTTCTATCTTCACTTTGGTTGGTTTGTGTTGCCTTGGTCTTGATCTCACGAGAGCACCAGAGTGAAGCGGGAGCAATAGAGACCCTAGGAAGTGATACAAAGGTATGTTACTTGTTCCTCCCTACTAACTAATTCAATGGTCAAAACTTAGGGAAAGAGTCATGTCCTGTCCTATTTTGTTCTAGATCCAGGTGGATCTAGGGAGATATGTTAGTGTCCGCACCTACTGATTAGTCTGATAAAACCTTTTCTATGGCCTTTAGTAGCCATTTTCTCCTCTTTATGTGAGCTTCCACTTGCTCATTGTGAGCTAGAATCAACCTCTTCCAAGCTCTCCTTTCTTAGCCTCGGGTTCACCTCCTGGAACCTTCTCCTTGATATTTTACACTCCCGCTGAGTGTAGGCACACACCTTATGCTTGCTCCTCCTCCTGAGCAATCCTTTCTCTCTGGTTGTTGCACTCCAACTGCTCACCTTAGGATCTCCATAGGATCTCCTCTACTCCAAGAACCCAACTGTTCCTTTTCTTCATCCCACTTGGCTTTTTGTTTCACACTTGAAACAATTCTTCACACAAAGCATAAGTAATCTGCCTCTCCTCCTTTGCCTTCTTTTTGCAGAAAAAATCTCACTGTTATACCACTTGATGGTATCAAACAAAAATCCTGTTCAGGCTTTGATACCACCTGATGCAACCCCCCTCCTATGGGGGCTCGCGTGACCTTTCAGTCTAGGATCTTCTTCTAGAGATGAATTAGCTCTTGGATCCTTGTTGGATCCTCTCTTATGTACACAGGACCCTTTTACTTTCCTTATGCAGGTCTGCACAAAACCTGCGGGAACTTTAATACTTAGTCCCTTTTCCTTTGGGTAAAAAAGACTAGCACTAGCCCCTTTTTCCTGGTGGAATCACATATGACCAAGGGATAGAGGTAAATTATTAATTGAAAGGTGTTATTCGGAGCTCTGAGAATTCGACGCTCTATGAACATTCGCTAACTCAACACTCCAATCTCCTAGAGTGGTTATCGACCGAATTTGGTCATAAAGTGACGTGGCCGATAGCTGCGGGTCTTACCCCATCCTTCCACTCTCCAAAATTCTATGACTATATATGAAGGCTGGCATGATTTCTCCCTCCTCCATGAGCTATAATAGATATTCACTTCATAACTCTAGGATTTGGGAGTTCTGAGACTCTAACACACAATGTCTCCTGGATAGTCGAACGCTAAACTGGCGATCAACACCTCACAGTCCTCCTACAACCAACGACTGTGATTAACTTCATGCTTCATGCTTCGAGGTTCCTCACTCCCAATGAACATCAAAATCCCTAACAAGCAAACACCAAATTGACGATCTATGGTTCACACTCCTCCTACAGCCAATGGTTGTGATCAACTCTGGGCTTCGGGCTTCGGGGTTCCTCGCTCCCAATGAACATCAAAATATTGAAAATTCGAATAGTGAATTGGCAAAGGGAGGAGATATATGGATAAGAATCTCTAGTTGATCGACGACTAATAATTACTTTGATGCTTTAGATCTTCAGGCCTTCGGACACTTTTCAACGACTACCTCCAAAATATCCCGGGTAGCTAAAGTGTCGAAGGACTTACAAATAGAAGACCTTGATTCACTCCCAATATACAACTAGGATTGATTCGAGACTTCGGGCTTCGAGGTTTTCTCCTCTTGGAAACACAAGAACTAGTTTTTCCTAAAGTTTCAAATCTTCAAATCATGATATCTACAGCTCTCGCTCTCTTGCGCTCAGATCCAACGGCTAGGATCTGATATGCCCTACTACGCACTTCTCCTCTTGTATGGGTTTGATCCAATGACCCAGATATGTTTCCATATCCAATCCAACGGTTATTGTGGTTTCTCCTCTGTGGATCTCCTTCCCTTCAAGAAAGGAATTCTCAAATCTTTCAAATTCTTGGCCTTCGATTTCTCCTCTAACAGGGTCAACTCCTTAGCCTCTTCTTGTGTTTTATGAAACATTACACCTCCTAAGCTTGGAAATTGCGATAAGTTCTCTGGTGCACTCCTTACGCCTCTCTCCTGATCTTATGACTCTTCAAAATGCAAAGGGGCTCTACCTTTTTCTCTCCCAAATAACTTCTTGTGCCCTATTGGAACTCCTTATCTTCCTCCTGATATTTCAAACACATTCAAAGTGTTCTTCGATGCCCTCCTAACACTCTGTTCTCTTCCTCTTGAGATTTACCAACACTTTAACAAATTTTTGGCTTTGTGAACTCCTTGCACTTACTCTCCTGAGTCTTGGACTTTACAGAATCACCTGCACACTCCTTGCACTTACTCTGTGCAGACTTGCACTAACCCTTCTAAGATTTACCAGTTTTGGTGTGCTCACTTGGCACGCTCCTCAGGAGCTCAAAAATGAGTTCTTGCGCACTACTTTTGCTGGATTATCAAAGTTCTCAGTAACTCTAGTGTGCACTTATTTCACTATCATTTCGTTGAGATTTTACACCACTCTTAGTGTAGGCACACTCCTTGTTCTCTCTCTATGCACTCCTTGCACTGGAATTTCCTTGATATTTTAAACTACTATGAGTGTAGGAACACTCCTTTCACTCGCTCTGTGAACTCATTACACTATTCCTTCTAAGATTATGACTGGTTCTAGTGTGCCCACCTGGCACACTCCTCCTAAATGAGAAATTGATTTCTTGTGCACTCCTTGCACTGGCTTCTCAAAGTTGTCAATAACTCTGGTGTGCACTCCTTGCACTGCCTTGTTAGCCCAGAACACTTATAAATTCACATAGACAGGGAATTTTATCTATTGCTACAAAGGGAACATAATTGCACTCATGGCATTCACATATGCACAGTAAACATTCAATAAACATTCAGAAAACACATATTCATTCATAGAGAGCACACATAGGGATTCATATGCAGGGAAATCTACTTTTCTATTAAATTTGAATGTTTTTACAATGAGTTTACAATGTTTGCAAGACTGGACTACAACAAAGTCTCAATTCTTATCTCCTCTTATGAATTCTCCTTTCTTGAGAGATATTCTCTTCTCATGCTCTTCTCATAATGCATTCTCATGCATTATTCTCCTTATGATCTCAATACATAGATTCTCATACAAAAAATGGGGCTTCTCAAGCCTTCCTGCACCTACTACATTAAATTACAATTAATTTACAACTCATCTGAATCATATCTAGAATCATCTACATGTCATCCATTAAAGGAGACTTACATGGAAGAAAATAAGAAGTATGGTTGCAAAGGATATGTTTAGGAATCGAGTTTGAGTAGAGATAAATGAAGGTAAGTTGTGACAGTGAAAGCGCAATATTTATGGCAGAGAACCCTGCTTATCATTCGAAGAATAAAAACATTGATGTACAATACCATTTTGCAAGAGATATGCTGGAAAGTAACAAGGTGTTGCTGGAGAAAGTAGACACATTGGAAAACACAATAGACTCATTGACCAAGTTTGTGAGTGTTGTGAATTTCTCTTGGTGTAGAGAGGAAATGGGCATTGTTTCCCTAGGTCTATGAATGGAAGTTCATGAATCTCTTGATTCAACAAAGAAGACAACAATTGGGATAATTTTGGTTCATTATATTCTTTGTAGTGAAATTCTAGTCAAAGTGGATCGATAGTAGGTTGAGGGTTGAGGTAGATCAAAGAAAAGTTGAAGGTTGAGATTAGTCGAGAAGGTAAAGTCAAAATCGAAGGTCGAGGTGGCTCGACATGGTAAAGGAATCGACAACGATTTGAAGAGGTCAACCAACAAGAGGTCGACAGGCAGGCATGTGGCGACCAACTGAAAACCGAATGAAGGCCGATTGGTATTCGACTGGTAATCCAACTTAGATTCGACTGTAACAAAATCCTGAGATTCATGGGATTTGTATCCAATGATGTGCATGGATCTGTAACTGTTTTTTGGGTGCCAAGTATTTATATTTTTTCCTATTGGAAAGCCTATAAAGAGGCATGTTGTAAGGCCATAAAGGCTAATCAATGAATCGTAAGATATCTAGTCTTTAGAGAAATATTTAGATGTAGGTTGGTGGTCATACAGATGTAAGCTAGATTGACTACAAGGTTGTTCTTGTGAAGACAAGAGGGTATGATGTTGATTGTGTCTTAGGTGTGGAAAAAGGTTATACATGTAACCTTTTATTCAGATTGAATAAGACAACAAGAGAGAAAAACACTCAAGGAATGTTGGTTTTCCAGATTTGGGTTTCTATGGTTAAATATATGTGTATTGTGTAATTTCCTTGTCATTTACATTGTTGATTAAATTATTCTTCTCTTCTTCTAGGTTTAGTGTGGAAGTGTATCTCATTTCCTAACAACAATCCTCCAATTGAAGGAAAGTCCTGAACTCATCTCCTTTCATCAAGTCACCTCAATGCAACTCAACATCTACAACGAGTGTAGCCAACACGCCCTCACTCCTTAAACATACCAACGAACTATCCAAAGTGTTCCAAGTAGAATGAGTTGCCTCAAATAACTTCCATACCTTAGGCATGTTTGAACCAATAATTTACCAAACTCAACCAATGATCACATCCGTATCTTTGAGCCATCACACAATCATCCACAAGTCACCAAGGTGTGCATTGCTTCATCCAATGTCCCATATCAAAGGCATGCGAAGACTGCCCAAGTCATTTGTTTTGTGTTCTTCCCATTTATGTTGACTATCAATAATTATTGGTCAAATCCTCTGTTGACTCCATCCATATCCTAGAATGAAACTACCTTACACCTCCTCCAAGCATTAAAACTATGGAACTATCATCACGACTTTCAAGTCATCACAAGGCCCAATGAATTTGTCTATGGAACTAAACACTAGGGTGCCTTACACATCCTCTCAAATCAGCATGAATAGAATTCACTGCTCACTTCACTACATCGACTTGTCCAATTCACCTCATCAAGGAGTTAGGAAACTTCCTCAAGGAACCTCCATTGTTGCATCCAAATATGAGTAAGTCCACCACATGACTCTTTCAAGTATGTGGCTCAATCTCTCTGCACATATGCCCAACTAATATGTTCCAATTATCACATGACTTATTTGAATATGCATCACTTGAGTCACCCTCAAGTTTATCGCTTGTCACCATGGAAATGGATTTCTCTCAAACCATCAAGACATTTGAATTCCCTTCAAAGAACTCACTGTAACAATTAGGAAATGGAGGAACTCAAAATCAACCATACCTTTCCAATGAAATCATCCACTGCAACCATGTTCAAATCCTAATTTCCTCGGCCTACACCTATCCAACAAACCGACTCTCTACACGAACTCACCTCAACCGCCATATGAAACTCCATAAGCTTGTAACACCTTTGTTGTGATACAAGGTTGAGTCCACCAGTCCACTTTCAAAATCCATCTAAGTCCCAAACTTGCATGCAACTAGTCAAACTCGTCTGTAATGTATTGTCATGTATGCACCTTAACTGCTTCCACTTCAAGGCACCATGCATTCACCGCCCAACTGTCAATCCATACTATTGTTAGTAACCTTTTTTAACTTTGTGAAGAGCTACCTCATACAAAGGTTATGGTCTACCGATATGTCCAACAACCCAACTCAAATCAATTGTTTCTCTCGACAATGAACGACACAGAGACATCATGATGGAAACGTGCCCAACCAAATTCCTATTGCGGATATTTTCTAGGTCACCCTAGATCATCCAACACACCCAAGTGCTTCACCCTGCTACAACCCATAACTTCTCCCCTTCACAATCACTTCAACGATCACACTTTGCATTTTACTTCCGTGATCACTTATGTGGTTAGATCTGTGACAAGTCATGCAACAAATCTTGCATTCAACTAGATTTCCCAAGTGCTCCATTCTCCCAACGAAAAGTATGTGCTTGATATCTCAAGGTGTGCACAACAAGTACTTCCATTGCGACTCAAACCAACCAAGTCTATCTCTTCGATCAACTTTGCGACTCAAACCAACCAAGTCTATCTCTTCGATCAACTTTGCGACATGTTCTTCAATCAATTCTGCAATGATTTCTATGGTCACACACCCTATCCAAGTGCTTCTTTTCACCACAAACTATGCTGTAGTCTGCACAAGGTCTGCACCAACTCAACCTTCCCATTGCATTTTCAACCAAACCACTCTCGTAATTCTAATGCAATGTCTATGATGAATAATTTCGATGCACTGAACTATTCACCAAATCTGTGAACATTCCCACTAAAATTCCTTCGTAATAAACATCCTTCTCAACAAGTGTGCCCTACCACAATTGTTTTGACAAGAAGAGTGGTGAAGAGCAACAAACTACTACGATACCATCTATGATACAATGTGCCTAGTGATCGTTCACCTCTTGAACATTTCTCACTTGGCTACTTGGCATCACCAAGGATACTTTGTCTAAACTATGCCTTTTAACCTAGAGCATACCCATGCACCATTCTAGGCTACCAGTGACTCTTGTATATTTAGACAATTATTAATAGTTTTAACACTTCGTCATATTGAAGCATACATCCACAACAAACCAAAAGAACCATGGAACAAACAAAAGAAAAACACAGATCTAGCACAGATGGAAAAAAATGTTCCTAACATGGCTAAGCCTTTGTTATTGTGAAATAGTTACAATATGAGAACCTTCTTGGTTTACAAATTTGACATAGTCACACAACTTGCCTCACCTCACCAAGACACTCGTAAATAGATTCATCACACCAAGACTCTCTATCACAATTGTCTCAACTATAGATGTGTCCTCAACTATAGACGTGTTGTCTCTTCGTTTCCGTGGTGTACACAAACTTTAGTTTTGCCTCACACATGCCTCCAACAAAATTTTATTTTCTAGACTTAATAAAAACCATCCTAAGAGAATTTCTCCCAACTATATTCGATGAATCCACCTCAAGGTAGCACGAGTCCTCCCATGTGGAGTGACTTGGATCCTTGAGGGAGATCACCTCTCTTTGTCTACCTCATAACCCCAGATCTCTTCTTACTCTCCTTGTCTTTTAATCTACCTTCCTTTGTTGTGCACCCTTCTTCTCTTATAGGGACTCCAAAGTTCACCATCGCAAATTGTCGCATCCTTTGGGACTGTCGTAAACCCATGTCCAAACGAATCGTCGCACCCGTTTGTGGACCCGCTCACCCAAATGAATCGTTGCGCCCCTTCACGGACCCGCTCACCCAAACAAATCATCGCACCCATTCATGGATCCCAAACTAACCGATGCACTTGTCAACCGTCATGCCCCTTGGGCCCTGCGCCCAACCTTGGTGCACCCCTCATGCCAACATGCCCCAATATCTTGGTTTCTTCATACTAGGGCAAGTCCCTTGGAGTGTAAGCATGCCCAAGGAATCCACTTTCCCAACTTGGATGCCGGAGCAACCCCAAGTTCAATCTCCTTGAGGAATTAGGCAAAGGTCTCCACGCTCATCCAATCGAAGACCTTAGACCAGAATATCTTACAAAGCTTGATAATGATCCCTTCAATGGAAGCAAATCCGCGACTAAATCCCAAGTAGACATGTCACAAATACCATTGTTTGATGAAACCACATACAAACATGATCATATATTTCTTCTTAATATGCATTGGTACGCAACAAATGAACAGAATCCAACAAGGAAATGGCAAATATTAGAATTTTGATCAAGAGGATCAATGTTAACATGGTATTGAAGATGAAAAAAGAACCAACTTTTTCAAAACATGGTAGGAAGTTCTTGACAAATGCCTAGATATTTATGCATATCCCTAAATGCCATCGATATTTTCACAGCTTAGAGATATCGAACAAATGAAAGGAGAAAGACCGGTCTACTATGATGTTTGACTTTAAAAAATTGATTTAACAACTTAGAAATGAGGTATCAAAAATAATGAAAATAGATTGGTTTACATGTAAGAACAACGAACCTAAAAATATATAAGGATGTTATAAACACAACCATCCTAAGTGTCCTCTTATAGTGTGCTGATTTTAGATTGGAATGGTATTGTGGAGGAGGGTCGAAGCAATGGTGGAATTCCACTCGAACAAACCAGATTTGTTGGCCTTGCAGGGTTCTTGCAGAGTTCGTCCATGTAGTCGACGAACTATTTGTCCATCCCTACGATATTGCAGTAAAGTAAAATCTGTGCTTAGAATCCTAACCCTGATTCATCTTATAAGAAAATCACCTCGATTTCCATATTGCATATATATAACTCCACCAAGTATTTTTAACATTACACTGTAAGTATAAGATCGATTGAAGCTACAACAAGGTAAATTTTGTTATTGAAGCTTGTCCATTGCAGATCAATGAGACAGCGAAAGACTCCATCAATCTACCACCAAGCTCCCATGCTACTAGATCTATCAATGTATAGCCATTGAATATGCTAAAACATGTCTACCTCGAACCAATCATATAGTACTAGATATTCAGGATCACATTATTTCAGCAATCTGTTTTCTGTGAAGACAGATCCACTTTATATATATTCACTTTCTTAAATTAGTAAAATGATTTTTTTTATAAACTAATTCTCTGTTATATGTTCCAGAGGTGTAGAATAGATGGTGGTGATTGAGTGTTCTGTTAAGGCATTTGTGATGTGAAGTTACTGGTTTGAAATCTATGAAATACCAAAAACTGTTAAAGGTTGGTGCCATTTCTGTGATTTTGACAACTTAAATACTCGGAATCTACATTTCTCAAACCACAACCTAATCCCTCAATTCACCAAAAAAAAAAAAAAAAAACTATCAAACCCAAAAAAAAATTTCAATCTTCTATCAAATTAAAACATTACTTTTTCTATAAACCTATCTCACCAAGCAAATACATTACCGTATTTTATAAACTATCTAATTTTTTTTTACTTGAAAACTATATTAACATTTACAGAAAATCAGATATAATGATATTCCCATTTAGAAAAACCATCCCTAATCCGATAGTACTGTACTGTACGCTTGGGTAGTCGGAAAACCAGCTACAATGTGAATGGTTGAATACATTCAAATCTGTTTTACAAATTCTTTCCGTGTCTTGGAGTAAGAAAATGCAACAAATCGTCTCCTTCGATATCTTCTTCAGGCAAATGCTTTTGTAGCCTTCGCTCTTGTAAATTTCTTCCCCAGTTTTGACAGGTCAGTTTTATTTCAATGACACTGAAATTGGAACATTTCTAGACACAACCTTTGTGTACCTGCTATTGAAGATTTACACAACCTTTGTGTACCTGCTATTGAAGATTTTCATGTTGAAGCAATTAAGTCGTACCCCTGTCAAGCATCTCTTGGTATTGCAGCAAAGACATCTGGTTCTGCAGCCTCAGTTGTTCATAGAATTTAGCTATGAATTCCTCGGCCTGCCTGTCGACATGATTGTCATTATCGTCTTCGCTGGATGAGCTCGATATCCTTCCACACAGAGGAGACAACAACGGGCTCGGTTTCTGAACAGCAGGCAGATCGTAACTGCTTCCCACTTCAAGGCACCATGCATTCACCGCCCAACTGTCAATCCATACTATTGTTAGTAACCCTTTTTAACTTTGTGAAGAGCTACCTCACCCAAAGGTTATGGCTCCACTGATATGTCCAACCCAAATCAACCACTGTTTCTGGACAATGGAACGACATATATATAACGCTGATGGAAACGTGTCTAACCAAATTCCTATTGGTGGGATATTTCTAGGCCCCAGATCATCCTAACACACCCAAGTGTTTTTCACCTTGCTAGAACCCATAACTTCTCCCCCTTCACAATCACTTCAACGATCACACTTTGCATTTTACTTCCGTGATCACTTAAGATATAGTTAGATCTGTGACAAGTCATGCAACAAATCTTGCATTCAACTAGATTTCCCAAGTGCTCCATTCTCCCAACGAAAAGTATGTGCTTGATATCTCAAGGTGTGCACAAAAAGTAATTTCCATTGGTGACTCAAACCAACCAAGTCTATCTCTTCGATCAACTTTGCGACTCAAACCAACCAAGTCTATCTCTTCGATCAACTTTGCGACATGTTCTTCAATCAATTCTGCAATGATTTCTATGGTCACACACCCTATCCAAGTGCTTCTTTTCACCACAAACTATGCTGTAGTCTGCACAAGGTCTGCACCAACTCAACCTTCCCATTGCATTTTCAACCAAACCACTCTCGTAATTCTAATGCAATGTCTATGATGAATAATTTCGATGCACTGAACCATTCACCAAATCTGCGAACGTTCCCACTAAAAATTCCTTCTTCAGAATAAACATCCTTCAACAAGTGTGCCCTCTACCACAATTGTTTTGACAAGAAGAGTGGTGAAGAGCAACAAACTACTACGATACCATCTATGATACAATGTGCCTAGTGATCGTTCACCTCTTGAACATTTCTCTCACTTGGCTACTTGACATCATCAAGGATACTTTGTCTAAACTATGCCTTTTAACCTAGAGCATACCCATGCACCATTCTAGGCTACCAGTGACTCTTGTATATTTAGACAATTATTAATAGTTTTAACACTTAGTCATATTGAAGCATACATCCACAACAAACCAAAAGAACCATGGAACAAACAAAAGAAAAACACAGATCTAGCACAGATGGAAAAAAATGTTCCTAACATGGCTAAGCCTTTATACAGGGAAATAGTTACAATATGAGAACCTTCTTGGTTTACAAATTTGACATAGTCACACAACTTGCCTCTGATTCTCACCAAGACACTCTAAATAGATTCATCACACCAAGACCTTCTATCACAATTGTCTCAACTATAGATGTGTCCTCAACTATAGACGTGTTGTCTCTTCGTTTCCGTGGTGTACACAAACTTTAGTTTTGCCTCACACATGCTTCCAACAAAATTTTATTTTCTAGACTACAAAAACCATCCTAAGAGAATTCTCCCAACTATATTCATGAATCCACCCTGTAGCACGAAGTCCCTCCCATGGAGGACTTGGATCCTTTGAGGGAGATCACCTCTCTTGTCACCCTATAACCCTGCATCTCTTCTTACTCTCCTTGTCTTTTAATCTACCTTCCTTTGTTGTGCACCCTCTTCTTTGCAGGGGACTCCAAAGTTCACTATCGCAAATTGTCGTGATCCTTTGGGACTGCCGTAAACCCATGTCCAAATCCTAATCGTCAGAATTCGCTTAGACCCGCCACCAAATGAATCAAGGCGCCTTCACTCTGACCCGGGCTTCACCCAAACAAATCATCGCACTCCATTCATGGATCCTAAACTAACCGATGCACTTCATTAACCAAGCCATGCCCTCTTTGGGCTCTGCCCAACCTTGTGCACCCCTATGCCAACATGCCCTAATATCTTGTTTCTTCATACTAGGGTAAGTCCCTTGAGTGTAAGTATGCTCAAGGAATTCACTTTCCCAACTTGGATGCTGAGCAACCCTGTTCAATCTCTTGAGGGGAATTAGGCAGTTGTCTCCACGCTCATCCAATCGAAGACCTTAGACCAGAATATCTTACAAAGCTTGATAATGATCCCTTCAATGGAAGCAAATCCGCGACTAAATCCCAAGTAGACATGTCACAAATACCATTGTTTGATGAAACCACATACAAACATGATCATATATTTCTTCTTAATATGCATTGGTACGCAACAAATGAACAGAATCCAACAAGGAAATGGCAAATATTAGAATTTTGATCAAGAGGATCAATGTTAACATGGTATTGAAGATGAAAAGAACCATTTTTTCAAAAACATGGTGGAAGTTCTTTGACAAATGCCTAGATATTTATGCATATCCCTAAATGCCATCGATATTTTCACAGCTTAGAGATATCGAACAAATGAAAGGAGAAAGACCGGTCTACTATGATGTTTGACTTTAAAAAATTGATTTAACAACTTAGAAATGAGGTATCAAAAATAATGAAAATAGATTGGTTTACATGTAAGAACAACGAACCTAAAAATATATAAGGATGTTATAAACACAACCATCCTAAGTGTCCTCTTATAGTGTGCTGATTTTAGATTGGAATGGTATTGTGGAGGAGGGTCGAAGCAATGGTGGAATTCCACTCGAACAAACCAGATTTGTTGGCCTTGCAGGGTTCTTGCAGAGTTCGTCCATGTAGTCGACGAACTATTTGTCCATCCCTACGATATTGCAGTAAAGTAAAATCTGTGCTTAGAATCCTAACCCTGATTCATCTTATAAGAAAATCACCTCGATTTCCATATTGCATATATATAACTCCACCAAGTATTTTTAACATTACACTGTAAGTATAAGATCGATTGAAGCTACAACAAGGTAAATTTTGTTTTTGAAGCTTGTCCATTGCAGATCAATGAGACAGCGAAAGACTCCATCAATCTACCACCAAGCTCCCATGCTACTAGATCTATCAATGTATAGCCATTGAATATGCTAAAACATGTCTACCTCGAACCAATCATATAGTACTAGATATTCAGGATCACATTATTTCAGCAATCTGTTTTCTGTGAAGACAGATCCACTTTATATATATTCAATTTCTCTTAAATTAGTAAAATGATTTTTTTTATAAACTAATTCTCTGTTATATGTTCCAGAGGTGTAGAATAGATGGTGGTGATTGAGTGTTCTGTTAAGGCATTTGTGATGTGAAGTTACTGGTTTGAAATCTATGAAATACCAAAAACTGTTAAAGGTTGGTGCCATTTCTGTGATTTTGACAACTTAAATACTCGGAATCTACATTTCTCAAACCACAACCTAATCCCTCAATTCACCAAAAAAAAAAAAACTATCAAAACCCAAAAAATTTCAATCTTCTATCAAATTAAAACATTACTTTTTCTATAAACCTATCTCACCAAGCAAATACATTACCGTATTTTATAAACTATCTAATTTTTTTTTACTTGAAAACTATATTAACATTTACAGAAAATCAGATATAATGATATTCCCATTTAGAAAAACCATCCCTAATCCGATAGTACTGTACTGTACGCTTGGGTAGTCGGAAAACCAGCTACAATGTGAATGGTTGAATACATTCAAATCTGTTTTACAAATTCTTTCCGTGTCTTGGAGTAAGAAAATGCAACAAATCGTCTCCTTCGATATCTTCTTCAGGCAAATGCTTTTGTAGCCTTCGCTCTTGTAAATTTCTTCCCCAGTTTTGACAGGTCAGTTTTATTTCAATGACACTGAAATTTGAACATTTCTAGACACAACCTTTGTGTACCTGCTATTGAAGATTTTCATGTTGAAGCAATTAAGTCGTACCCCTGTCAAGCATCTCTTGGTATTGCAGCAAAGACATCTGGTTCTGCAGCCTCAGTTGTTCATAGAATTTAGCTATGAATTCCTCGGCCTGCCTGTCGACCTGATTGTCATTATCGTCTTCGTTGGATGAGCTCGATATCCTTCCACACAGAGGAGACAACAACGGGCTCGGTTTCTGAACAGCAGGCAGATCGTAACTGCTTCCACTTCAAGGCACCATGCATTCACCGCCCAACTGTCAATCCATACTATTGTTAGTAACCCTTTTTAACTTTGTGAAGAGCTACCTCATACAAAGGTTATGGTCTACCGATATGTCCAACAACCCAACTCAAATCAATTGTTTCTCTCGACAATGAACGACACAGAGACATCATGATGGAAACGTGCCCAAACCAAATTCCTATTGCGGATATTTTCTAGGTCACCCTAGATCATCCAACACACCCAAGTGATTCAACCTGCTGCAACCCAAAATTTCTCCCCTTCACAATCACTTCAACGATCACACTTTGCATTTTACTTCCGTGATCACTTATGTGGTTAGATATACGACAAGTCATGCAACAAATCTTGCATTCAACTAGATTTCCCAAGTGCTCCATTCTCCCAACGAAAAGTATGTGCTTGATATCTCAAGGTGTGCACAACAAGTACTTCCATTGCGACTCAAACCAACCAAGTTCATCTCTTCGATCAACTTTGCGACTCAAACCAACCAAGTCTATCTCTTCGATCAACTTTGCGACATGTTCTTCAACTTACCCTTGCAATGAGTTCTATGATCACACACCCTGTCCAGGTGCTTCTTTTCACCACAAACTATGCTGTAGTCTGCACAAGGTCTGCAACTAACTCAACCTTCCATTCATTTTCAACCAAACCACTCTCGTAATTCTAATGCAATGTCTATGATGAATAATTTCGATGCACTGAACCATTCACCAAATCTGCGAACGTTCCCACTAAAATCTTCAACAAACAACCTTATCAACAAGTGTGCCCTACCACAATTGTTTTGACAAGAAGAGTGGTGAAGAGCAACAAACTACTACGATACCATCTATGATACAATGTGCCTAGTGATCATTCACCTCTTGAACATTTCTCACTTGGCTACTCTTACATCACAAAGGATACTTTGTTCAAACTATGCCTTTTAACCTAGAGCATACCCATGCAACTAATTTGTATACCAAAGGACTCTTTGCATATTTGTGACAATTATTAATAGTTTAACACTTCGCCATATTGAAGCATACATCCAATAAATAAAACCAAAAGAACCATGAAACAAATAATGAAAACACATCTAAAGTAATGTATGGAAAAATGTTCCCACATGCATATAAGCCTCATATTTTGAAATAGTTACAATATGAGAACCTTCTTGGTTTACAAATTTGACATAGTCACACAACTTGCCTCGCCTCACCAAGACACTCGTAAATAGATCTATCACACCAAGACTCTCTATCACAATTGTCTCAACTATAGATGTGTCCTCAACTATAGACGTGTTGTCTCGCTTTCCTCGTAGTACACAAACTTTAGCTCTGCTCTCACACATGCCTCCAACAAAATTTTATTTTCTAGACTTAATAAAAACCATCCTAAGAGAATTTCTCCCAACTATATTCGATGAATCCACCTCAAGGTAGCACGAGTCCTCCCATGTGGAGTGACTTGGATCCTTGAGGGAGATCACCTCTCTTTGTCTACCTCATAACCCCAGATCTCTTCTTACTCTCCTTGTCTTTTAATCTACCTTCCTTTGTTGTGCACCCTTCTTCTCTTATAGGGACTCCAAAGTTCACCATCACAAATTGTCGCGATCCTTTGGGACTGCTCAGAACCCATGTCCAAACGAATCAATGTTTAATTCGCTTGTGGACCCGCCACCAAATGAATCGCTATGCCCCTTCAATGGACCCGCCACCCAAACAAATCATCGCACCCATTCATGGATCCCAAACTAACCGATGCACTTGTCAACCGTCATGCCCCTTGGAACCGACACACCCAACCTTGGTGCACCCCTCATGCCAACATGCCCCAATATCTTGGTTTCTTCATACTAGGGCAAGTCCCTTGGAGTGTAAGCATGCCCAAGGAATCCACTTTTCCAACTTGGATGCCGGAGCAACCCCAAGTTCAATCTCCTTGAGGAATTAGGCAAAGGTCTCCACGCTCATCCAATCGAAGACCTTAGACCAGAATATCTTACAAAGCTTGATAATGATCCCTTCAATGGAAGCAAATCCGCGACTAAATCCCAAGTAGACATGTCACAAATACCATTGTTTGATGAAACCACATACAAACATGATCATATATTTCTTCTTAATATGCATTGGTACGCAACAAATGAACAGAATCCAACAAGGAAATGGGAAATATTAGAATTTTGATCAAGAGGATCAATGTTAACATGGTATTGAAGATGAAAAAAGAACCAACTTTTTCAAAACATGGTAGGAAGTTCTTGACAAATGCCTAGATATTTATGCATATCCCTAAATGCCATCGATATTTTCACAGCTTAGAGATATCGAACAAATGAAAGGAGAAAGACCGGTCTACTATGATGTTTGACTTTAAAAAATTGATTTAACAACTTAGAAATGAGGTATCAAAAATAATGAAAATAGATTGGTTTACATGTAAGAACAACGAACCTAAAAATATATAAGGATGTTATAAACACAACCATCCTAAGTGTCCTCTTATAGTGTGCTGATTTTAGATTGGAATGGTATTGTGGAGGAGGGTCGAAGCAATGGTGGAATTCCACTCGAACAAACCAGATTTGTTGGCCTTGCAGGGTTCTTGCAGAGTTCGTCCATGTAGTCGACGAACTATTTGTCCATCCCTACGATATTGCAGTAAAGTAAAATCTGTGCTTAGAATCCTAACCCTGATTCATCTTATAAGAAAATCACCTCGATTTCCATATTGCATATATATAACTCCACCAAGTATTTTTAACATTACACTGTAAGTATAAGATCGATTGAAGCTACAACAAGGTAAATTTTGTTATTGAAGCTTGTCCATTGCAGATCAATGAGACAGCGAAAGACTCCATCAATCTACCACCAAGCTCCCATGCTACTAGATCTATCAATGTATAGCCATTGAATATGCTAAAACATGTCTACCTCGAACCAATCATATAGTACTAGATATTCAGGATCACATTATTTCAGCAATCTGTTTTCTGTGAAGACAGATCCACTTTATATATATATTCACTCTCTTAAATTAGTAAAATGATTTTTTTTATAAACTAATTCTCTGTTATATGTTCCAGAGGTGTAGAATAGATGGTGGTGATTGAGTGTTCTGTTAAGGCATTTGTGATGTGAAGTTACTGGTTTGAAATTTATGGAATACCAAAAACTGTTAAGGGTTGGTGCCATTTCTGTGATTTTGACAACTTAAATACTCGGAATCTACATTTCTCAAACCACAACCTAACCCCTCAATTCACCAAAAAAAAAAAAAAAACTATCAAACCCAAAAATTTCAATCTTCTATCAAATTAAAACATTACTTTTTCTATAAACCTATCTCACCAAGCAAATACATTACCGTATTTTATAAACTATCTAATTTTTTTTTACTTGAAAACTATATTAACATTTACAGAAAATCAGATATAATGATATTCCCATTTAGAAAAAACCATCCCTAATCCGATAGTACTGTACTGTACGCTTGGGTAGTCGGAAAACCAGCTACAATGTGAATGGTTGAATACATTCAAATCTGTTTTACAAATTCTTTCCGTGTCTTGGAGTAAGAAAATGCAACAAATCGTCTCCTTCGATATCTTCTTCAGGCAAATGCTTTTGTAGCCTTCGCTCTTGTAAATTTCTTCCCCAGTTTTGACAGGTCAGTTTTATTTCAATGACACTGAAATTGGAACATTTCTAGACACAACCTTTGTGTACCTGCTATTGAAGATTTTCATGTTGAAGCAATTAAGTCGTACCCCTGTCAAGCATCTCTTGGTATTGCAGCAAAGACATCTGGTTCTGCAGCCTCAGTTGTTCATAGAATTTAGCTATGAATTCCTCGGCCTGCCTGTCGACCTGATTGTCACTATCGTCTCTGCTGGATGAGCCTGAGATCCTTCCACACAGAGGGAGACAACAACGGCTCGGTTTCAATTGTTAGGCAGATCGTAACTGGTTTCCACTCACAAGTAATTCATGCATTCACCGCCCAACTGTCAATCCATACTATTGTTAGTAACCTTTTTTAACTTTGTGAAGAGCTACCTCATACAAAGGTTATGGTCTACCGATATGTCCAACAACCCAACTCAAATCAATTGCCATTCTCGGTGATGCACAACACAAATACATCATGATGGAAACATGCCCAACCAAATTCCTATTGCGGATATTTTCTAGGTCACCCTAGATCATCCAACACACCCAAGTGCTTCACCCTGCTACAACCCATAACTTCTCCCCTTCACAATCACTTCAACGATCACACTTTGCATTTTACTTCCGTGATCACTTATGTGGTTAGATTTGCGACATGTCATGCAACAAATCTGCATTCAACTAGATTTCCCAAGTGCTCCATTCTCCCAACGAAAAGTATGTGCTTGATATCTCAAGGTGTGCACAACAAGTACTTCCATTGCGACTCAAACCAACCAAGTCTATCTCTTCGATCAACTTTGCGACTCAAACCAACCAAGTCTATCTCTTCGATCAACTTTGCGACATGTTCTTCAATCAACTCTGCAATGATTTCTATGGTCACACACCCTATCCAAGTGCTTCTTTTCACCACAAACTATGCTGTAGTCTGCACAAGGTCTGCACCAACTCAACCTTCCCATTGCATTTTCAACCAAACCACTCTCGTAATTCTAATGCAATGTCTATGATGAATAATTTCGATGCACTGAACCATTCACCAAATCTGTGAACATTCCCACTAAAATTCCTTCGTAATAAACATCCTTCTCAACAAGTGCGCCCTACCACAATTGTTTTGACAAGAAGAGTGGTGAAGAGCAACAAACTACTACGATACCATCTATGATACAATGTGCCTAGTGATCGTTCACCTCTTGAACATTTCTCACTTGGCTACTTGGCATCACCAAGGATACTTTGTCTAAACTATGCCTTTTAACCTAGAGCATACCCATGCACCATTCTAGGCTACCAGTGACTCTTGTATATTTAGACAATTATTAATAGTTTTAACACTTAGTCATATTGAAGCATACATCCACAACAAACCAAAAGAACCATGGAACAAACAAAAGAAAAACACAGATCTAGCAAACACAGATCTAGCACAGATGGAAAAAAATGTTCCTAACATGGCTAAGCCTTTTTTATTGTGAAATAGTTACACATGAGAATTATTGGCTTGGTTTACAACTTCAATAGAGTCCAATGATTTGCTTCACCTCACCAAGACACTCGTAAATAGATTCATCACACCAAGACTCTCTATCACAATTGTCTCAACTATAGATGTGTCCTCAACTATAGACGTGTTGTCTCTTCGTTTCCGTGGTGTACACAAACTTTAGTTTTGCCTCACACATGCCTCCAACAAAATTTTATTTTCTAGACTTAATAAAAACCATCCTAAGAGAATTTCTCCCAACTATATTCGATGAATCCACCTCAAGGTAGCACAAATCCTCCCATGTGGAGGAACTTGGCTCCTGAGGGGAGATCACCTCTTTGTCTACCTCTATAACCCTGCATCTCTTCTTACTCTCCTTGTCTTTTAATCTACCTTCCTTTGTTGTGCACCCTTATTATCTTATATGGACTCCAAAGGCCACCACTGTGAATCATCGCATCCTTTAGGGATCCACCAGAACCCATACCAAACGTAATCGCCTGACCCGCTTGTGGACCAAATTTCACCTTAAATGAATTGCTATACTCTTCACCTGGACCCGCCACCCAAACAAATCATCGCACCCATTCATGGATCCCAAACTAACCGATGCCCTTGTCAACCATCATGCCCCTTGGGCCCTGCGCCCAACCTTGGTGCACCCCATGCCAACATGCCCTAATATCTTGGTTTTTCCTTTCATATCAGGCAAGTCCCTTGGGAGTGTAAGCATCTGAATCCACTTTCCCAACTTGGATGCCGGAGCAACCCCAAGTTCAATCTCCTTGAGGAATTAGGCAAAGGTCTCCACGCTCATCCAATCGAAGACCTTAGACCAGAATATCTTACAAAGCTTGATAATGATCCCTTCAATGGAAGCAAATCCGCGACTAAATCCCAAGTAGACATGTCACAAATACCATTGTTTGATGAAACCACATACAAACATGATCATATATTTCTTCTTAATATGCATTGGTACGCAACAAATGAACAGAATCCAACAAGGAAATGGCAAATATTAGAATTTTGATCAAGAGGATCAATGTTAACATGGTATTGAAGATGAAAAAAGAACCAACTTTTTCAAAACATGGTAGGAAGTTCTTGACAAATGCCTAGATATTTATGCATATCCCTAAATGCCATCGATATTTTCACAGCTTAGAGATATCGAACAAATGAAAGGAGAAAGACCGGTCTACTATGATGTTTGACTTTAAAAAATTGATTTAACAACTTAGAAATGAGGTATCAAAAATAATGAAAATAGATTGGTTTACATGTAAGAACAACGAACCTAAAAATATATAAGGATGTTATAAACACAACCATCCTAAGTGTCCTCTTATAGTGTGCTGATTTTAGATTGGAATGGTATTGTGGAGGAGGGTCGAAGCAATGGTGGAATTCCACTCGAACAAACCAGATTTGTTGGCCTTGCAGGGTTCTTGCAGAGTTCGTCCATGTAGTCGACGAACTATTTGTCCATCCCTACGATATTGCAGTAAAGTAAAATCTGTGCTTAGAATCCTAACCCTGATTCATCTTATAAGAAAATCACCTCGATTTCCATATTGCATATATATAACTCCACCAAGTATTTTTAACATTACACTGTAAGTATAAGATCGATTGAAGCTACAACAAGGTAAATTTTGTTATTGAAGCTTGTCCATTGCAGATCAATGAGACAGCGAAAGACTCCATCAATCTACCACCAAGCTCCCATGCTACTAGATCTATCAATGTATAGCCATTGAATATGCTAAAACATGTCTACCTCGAACCAATCATATAGTACTAGATATTCAGGATCACATTATTTCAGCAATCTGTTTTCTGTGAAGACAGATCCACTTTATATATATTCACTTTCTTAAATTAGTAAAATGATTTTTTTTATAAACTAATTCTCTGTTATATGTCCCAGAGGTGTAGAATAGATGGTGGTGATTGAGTGTTCTGTTAAGGCATTTGTGATGTGAAGTTACTGGTTTGAAATCTATGAAATACCAAAGACTGTTAAGGGTTGGTGCCATTTCTGTGATTTTGACAACTTAGATACCCTGAATCTCCATTTCTCAAACCACAACCTAATCCCTCAATTCACCAAAAAAAAAAACCTATCAAACCCAGAAAAAAATTTCAATCTTCTATCAAATTAAAACATTACTTTTTCTATAAACCTATCTCACCAAGCAAATACATTACCGTATTTTATAAACTATCTAATTTTTTTTACTGAAAACTATATTAACATTTACAGAAAATCAGATATAATGATATTCCCATTTAGAAAAACCATCCCTAATCCGATAGTACTGTACTGTACGCTTGGGTAGTCGGAAAACCAGCTACAATGTGAATGGTTGAATACATTCAAATCTGTTTTACAAATTCTTTCCGTGTCTTGGAGTAAGAAAATGCAACAAATCGTCTCCTTCGATATCTTCTTCAGGCAAATGCTTTTGTAGCCTTCGCTCTTGTAAATTTCTTCCCCAGTTTTGACAGGTCAGTTTTATTTCAATGACACTGAAATTGGAACATTTCTAGACACAACCTTTGTGTACCTGCTATTGAAGATTTTCATGTTGAAGCAATTAAGTCGTACCCCTGTCAAGCATCTCTTGGTATTGCAGCAAAGACATCTGGTTCTGCAGCCTCAGTTGTTCATAGAATTTAGCTATGAATTCCTCGGCCTGCCTGTCGACATGATTGTCATTATCGTCTTCGCTGGATGAGCTCGATATCCTTCCACACAGAGGAGACAACAACGGGCTCGGTTTCTGAACAGCAGGCAGATCGTAAGGATCAAGGCAATCGTTGCTAAAGTATTCATTGCTGTAGTCCAACTTGGGAAAAACAATAGTATTGGGCTCTTCCTTGTCTTCAACTTGATGCGGATAAATGCATGGAAAGTGCAGAATATTTGTGGGAAAGTAGTGATGTTTTTTCTTGGCCGTGTGGAAGATGGCGGGGCTGTTACTGCAGGAGAATTCGTATTCTTGAAGACCAAAGCCACCATGGTTGTTGCCTCTGGAATGATGGAATACTAGATTCCTAATGCTTCTTCCATACACTTTCCCACGCTCCATCATCAGATGCATGTCCATGAGTATCTTCCGTTTGGAGATGAGGCTTCCTTTCCTGATCATGAAGGCTGCGATCCGTAACACGTTCCAAAAACGCTTTGCTGAAGCATGATTTACAGCACAATGGACCTCCATTTTTTGGATTTTTTTTTGTTTCTGATAAAACCACACAAGATATAATAACATAAACAAACACAAAATCAATATGATTGAATTCTAATCTCATACAATAATACCAAACTTACAGATCCTCGAAGGAAGGAATCCGAAGAAAATATTAGTTGGGCTTCAACAGTATGTACAGGCTTTCAACGTCTGCGAGGTTTGAAACCTCGCAGAGATATCAGATGGGAGGACTTGGGATGCCTGTCCAACTTTTATTTAAAGGAGAATGAAGAAGAGATTATTTGATAATGAAAAACTTGCAAAGCAAGTCATGGGTCATTTTTGTTGGCGTGTGGAAGATGAAGTACCCAGCAAGCAGGTGACCCACTTCAGATAAAAAAGAATCGAAAACTATGCGTATATGATAATGGAAATCGGAACTGTCAAATAACAGCGTGTCTTCGAACTATTTAAATCGTAACGAAGTTCATGGGAACCAGCAATTATTAGGGTTTCGCCATATAAAATGGACATCGTTTTAAATATTACGAAGTTTTGAATTGTCCCTGAAAACCCTGCACCTTCTCAGAAGGCGTGTTGAAAATTGTTCACTTTTACTTTCCAAGCACACACTTCTTCTTGGAAGTGACGTGTTAGAAAAACAATAGACACACCAACCAAATTTCCCTTCCCATCCAAACATAACCACCAGTAGCGTGATGCGAAATCAGTGTAATAAAAACCACATTGATTTTATAAATACAAATGTAGAAACGGAATTAAGGGGTTTGCTAGTTGTTCTAGCAAATGTTTTTTTTCCTCTGGTTTTTGAATGTAGAAATGGTTCAGCCAAAAAAATCATTATTTGATAGAACTTTAACCTACTATATTACTAAAAACCAAAAGAAAATATGTATTCTTGAATTTGTTTAACTAAATAGTATAGAAAAAATGAGTCTAGTATATTTATGGAATAATCTCATTGCCATATGTGATTGCAATAATTGCTACGGAATTGAAGGTATCGAAACTTTGTTGCCATCGTTTCAAGTGGGAAAATTATGGCTTATTGACAATTTTATGAAGATAAAAATTATAATATTTTGAAATAAATATATTAACATAAAACAAAATATTATCCATATAAAACAAGTAGCCATGTCCTTATCAAATAGTTTTGTTGGAATTGTAGATGAAATACAATAAGTGTGTAAGTACTTGTAATTTTTATAGAAGTAATGTTAATTCAATTTTTTATTTCATATTTAATTTTTTATTCCATATTCTAGAAGGTATGTTTAATTTTTATTTTTGTTGTGAAGAATTGAGTTATGCCAACTAACTATATATATTTTGTATAGGATGTGAATGTCCATAAACATAGAGATGATATACATTTTTTCTCTACCAAATAATATACAGCCTGAGTGGGCCTAATGGTTAAGAACATGTTTTTCCTCTTGGGTAGGGTATGTATACCTTGTTGGGCGGAGGGGGGTCCCTTGTCCCACAAACAAGGGGGTCTCATACACTAAATTGGTGTGTTGGCTTGGCCGTGACCTTAAAAATAGATTATTATCATTCATTATGTTCATTTGAAAGGAACTTATTTAAGGTACTTTTACAATGAATTTGAATATGATGTGAAAGGGAGGATGAAACATAGGAAATTGATTTAGCTTTCAGAATATACATTTTTTATTCATAGAAATTGTGAATAACTATGTGAACTTTGATTTCTTCTAGAAGATGTATGTTATTTTTCCAGCAGAATATAAGGTATATGTTTTTTACGGTACAGGTGTTGAGTACCTTTCATTCCAAAACCTTGTATAATTGTAGAGAACCTGTTATTCTAATGCAATGTATGTTTTTGAAAATTACAATATGAATTTTATATTTTTTTAAATTAGGAAAGCCAATATATCCTTGAAATTACAAGGCCTTTTGTTCATGCAGGCTAAGAGGGTCTTAACATGATCAAAAGAGTTATCAATATATACGTATGTATTTTCTTCAACAACTGAATTGTGTAGCCTAGTGAAAATAACATAACAAGCAGAGATATAGAAATGAATTCACAAAAAATGAGGTTTTTATCAATTTGTAGATCGAATCGTTTGTTATCCCGAACCTAAATCTGAGGAAACCAAGTTAGCAAACATGTATGCTATATTTTCCACTCCCGCCCAAAAAAAATTGAATTCAAAAGAACATGCCCACGTTCCTAAAGCATGCGTGTGTTCCTAAAGTGAATGCAGATTCCTAAAATGTGCTCGTGTTATTAGGAACAAGAATGTGTGTGTTCTTGTTACACTA
>SNQJ01S0048110.1:5745-32748 GCA_010110895.2 Picea sitchensis
CCCCCCCCTGGTTATGCACAATGTTCGGGGCAACACCCCGAATTTATTTTTTTGGGCAGTTGTTGCTATTTTTAGCGGTTTTCTAAATTAATCCCAGATTAATGGATTAGGGTTCTGGTATCTATGAAATACCTAAAAGCATTGTATATATTGTATGGTGAATGGTGAAATTCGATATAATGAATATAAGAAAGGTTTTCCCAGTTGAGGGTTTCCGATATAAAATCTTTGTGTACTCTATGTATGAGCCATTGATTAAATTTATTTTTTCTTAAGAATCTATATGCATTGATTTACTTCACAGGTTTAAAACTTACATCAAGGCCCTCCTGTGATGATTCTTTTCCTATTGACTTCAACTCATTATCCAGGAACAAGAATTAGAAATCATTTAGTACCTTAGGGCTTGCATGCCTCAATGGCAGGTTTCTTCGCTTTCGACAGTGGATTCACATCATTGGTCCCTGATCGGGAGATTCCATCGAGTGTTCGACTTCAGCTCATTTATTCACATTCGTTGGATTGTACTAAAGTACCTTGGGATTTATTGACATCAATGTTGATTTCCCTCGCACGTGTTAACGGTTTTCATCAATGACCAGTAATCAAGTGGTTTCTAACATGTTCGACTTCAACACCTGTAATCGCATGGCTAGATTTGTAGTTATGGGCGACGGGATTGAAGACTATGAATCTCATCATCTTGGTCCAGGTTTCAATGGAGTATTTATGATTTGTATTGACACATAGATCCACTTTTTATGTCTCATGGCTATGTCCTGATTTCAAGTTTGTTAAAACATAGATCCACAGTGTATTCTTGGTGGCTATGTATAATCTTGATGACATGGATCCACGGTGTATGATTGGTGGCCATGACTTACATTTATGACTTAAATCATTTGTAGTCTGAGCATGGGAATTCCTACCTCAAAAATGGTATAATATTGTGCAAATGCTTGATTGTTTGCAGCTTCCCGATTGGTGCGCTCCTTGTTCCTGACACACACACGCATTTTACAAAGTATTTCAGCTGCCACAAGTTTTAGCCTCATACTTTGGGGGGCATTCTGTTACACATTATTTTGTTCACTCTGATGATGATTCTACAAGCATGTGTTTAGGCTCTCAAAACGATCTTTTACATGAGAAAAATGACTAAGTTCTTCTCCTACAAGACATGTTTTTAGAATGACGTCGCATGCTGACAGTAGTACACATTGTGTAAATCCTTTATTTCTGCCACTCTATACCTGGCTCACGGGGTTTTCGGAGGCTTCTATATAGGCAGGGTGAAATGACGTTTGAAGCTAAATAAAGGAATAAGTTCACGAAGGTTCTAGAAGGAGAATCTTCTAGAATGTGAGGTGGCGTTCGTATGATTGTGATCCAACTGGATTCTCTGATTTGGTGGGATTATCCTCATCCTTTTAACCACTTCACCTTCTCCTATATAATGATGGGTTTCTCATGGAAAAGGTTATGCAAGATTGAGCAAAGAATTTCTGAAAGAATAGGCTGAAGACTATGTGAAGGATCCTATTGCAACTGATGCTTGAGGTCTCCATTTGTCCATCAAGCTTTTGTGGACCATCTTCATACAAATTCAGAGCAAGTGTATGTGTGTGTTGGAACAAAGGACCACTGAAATGGAACTTGCGACATCAAGGCAATTTGGTTGTATCTTCCACTTTTACTTAATATAATACGATAACATGTTTCTTTCCCATAAAATCATTAGCATTTTATTACATGACTCCTTGATCACATGTTTAGGTTTTCATTTAATCTACTATTGTTTCTTTCACTTTGGTTGGTTTGTGTCATTACAGATCTGATCTCATAAGAGCACCAGAGCGAAGCAGGGACAACAAAGATATAGGGAAGTGATATCTAAAGGTATGCCATCCATTCCTTCTTTGGTAGTAAATTCAATGATTGTAACTTAGGGACAGCATCATGTTTTGTCTTGTTTTTTTCTATATCCATGTGGATCTAGGGAGATTAGTTATGTTTGCATTCATCGATGTATCCAATAACAAGAAGTTTACATAGATACATGAGAAGGAGTCTCATGTGTGCAGATTGAAGAAATCTTTGTACAATCCTATGTAGGCACCCAGGGCATGATATACCAAATCAGACAGTTTCCTGATGAGCTTGGGCTTTACCAAGAGTAAAGCAGATTCCAACCTTTACTACAAGGTTGTGTACGGTGGACCAGTGATATTACTATTATATGTGGATGACCTATTTCTAATAGGGAACAAGAAGCTCATCACTAAGTGCAAGAGAAAGCTTGCATCTGAGTTTGAGATGAAATACCTATGTATGATACATTATTTCTTAGGTCTAGAGGTGTGGCAGAAACTGGATGAGATTTTCTTGTGCCAAGGAAAATATGTTGTAGAGATTCTGAAGAGATTTAAAATGATGGATTGTAAAGCCATGCCTACATCGATGGTGACAAATCTAAAATTATTGAATGATACATATTTAGAGACAGTGGATTCCACCATGTATAGACAAATGATTGGTTCGTTGATGTACTTAATGAACACAAGGCCAGATATATGTTTTGTGGTAAACACATTGAGTCAGTATATGGTTGTGCCGAGATGTGTTCACTTTATTTTAGGAAAACATGTGATAAGGTACCTAAAAGGTATAATTTACTATGGACTTAGATATGTTTAATATCGTGAGATAAGCCTATACTGATTTAGATTGGGCCGGTAGTGTCACAGACCGTAAGAGTACATATGGATGTTGCTTTAGTTTGGAATAATATATGATCTCATGGTTTAGTAGGAAGCAGACGAGTGTGACACTCAGTACAACTGAGGTAGAGTATATAGCAACATGTTCAGCTAGTAGTCAAGTAGTGTGGCCTCGGAAGCTTCTTGCATGATTGTTTGATCTCGAGTTATAGGCAATTTTTATCTGGTGTGACAACCAGAGTTGTGTGAAGTTGTCATAGAACCTGGTATTCATGACAAGCCCAAGCATATCGATATCAGATACCATTATATCAAAGATATGGTGCAGAAGGGAGAAGTGAAGCTCCAGTATGTCGCTACAGATGAGCAGATAGAAGATGTGTTGACCAAGCCTTTGTCGAGAGTGAAATTTGTGTACTTCATAGACAAGCTTGGTGTGGTCCAGAAGGAATTCCCTAGTAAGAGGGAGTGATGAGTTACAGATGTGACTCCAAATAGAAGCATGGTATAGTGTGGACAGCAGGTTGTCATGCTTGGGCACTGACTGTGGCACCAGTCAGGATAATGTGTACGCAGATCCTTCGAGGACAATGTGTTTTCCTAGCTGAGGAGGCCCAACCGATTTATGTGGTTGGATGCTTCACGTAGATCCTTCAGGGAGGGCATGCCTCCGGTACATATAGAGGGCCAACCTATTGTGTTGGACGTCTGCTACTCCAGTGAAATAGTCTAGTACGTAGATTTTCTACTCTAGTGAAATATTCCGGTACATAGGTACTTCAGTGAAATAGTCTGTTATATTGCTACTCCAGTGAAATAGTCTGGTACTCATAACTACTCCAGTGAAATAGTATGGTACGTTGAGATATTTCTACTCCAGTGAAATATTCTAGTATGCATAGATACTCCAGTGAAATAGTCTAGTACGCTAAGATATTTCTACTCTATTGAAATAGTCTGGTACACATAGCTACTCCAGTGAAATAGTCTGGTACGCTAAGATATTGATACTCTAGTGAAATAGTCTAGTATGCATGTTACTAGTTCTGTATGAACTAGATGCTAGAATATGTGTGAGCTGGCGAGTTACAAGTTCTATATGAACTAGATGCCAAATTATGTGTGAGTTGACGAGTTACTAGTTTTGCATGAACTAGATGCCATATTTTGTGTGAGCTAGCAAGTTGAAGCCTCGTGATGCCATAAAACCTGGAAGTATGATGTGACCCTGGATGCATGACTATGACATAACCATAAGATATCTTGTGTGTGTGACTATGACAGAGCTTGTGTGGCTATGATGGTGATACTTGTGACATGATATGTTTGATCATGAGATAGCCTGTGTGGCTATGCTACTTGTTACATGATCTATTTGATCATGAGATGGTTGTGTGGCCATGCTACTTGAGACATGATCTGTTTGATCATGAGATAGCCTGTGTGGCTATGCTACTCGTTACATGATGTGTTTTATCATAAGATGGTCTTGTGGCCATGCTACTTGAGACATGATCTATTTGGTCATGAGATAGCATGTGTGTCTACGGTGATGCTACCTATGGACTAGTTTGCAAGGACATGTGAGTCTTTCCCATGCCATGTGAGATGGATGGATGTGTTTGAGACCATTACATGAAGAACATCTTAGTTAATACCTCCCTAGATAAGAGGGAGCATTGAAGTTTTGGTAGTTGCAAGAGGTATTGAAATCTAGGTGTAACCTTTGTACTTAGAATAAAATATTTCAGAATTAATAGAACCATTAAACAAATGTGTGAAAACCCTAGAAGAGAAGTCGGCCCAAAGAGAATAATAATAAAGTATTAAAAGGCTCTAGAAAGTGAGGTCGACGCCACATGAAAAGACACCTTGGAATAATAGTATAAATAGAGGCTAAGCACTCCTCATTTGACACACACTCACTCAATAGAAAGAGGGTGCAAGTCTAAGCAGCAGCAGCTGCAATTGCAATAGAAGGAGGTGCAAGTCTAGAGAAGGTGGTGCAACAGTTTATGTGGTGTAATATAAGTCCTTTTCGTATCTCTCTTGTGTGCTTCTCTTGGTAAAGGTATGATTATATTAGTAGAGGTAAATTCTCTTGGTATTGTTTTTTTGTTGCAGTAGTGATATTTTTGGTTAGGGTTTATATGTTGGTTCTAGTGTGGACATGACAAAATCATTCTATCTAAGAAAAGGCTATTGTGCTTGGGGGTGGAATATGTCAATGCCTATTGTTTGGTGACAATGATGTGACATTTTCTATCGTTAAACGAGCATACCAATATTTTAACACTGCTAACATGTCCATCTGTTGCGCTCTTGGTCCTATAGACCCATCTTCATTTGAAAATCTTCCTTCCTGAAGGAAGCAAAACTAAATCTCAAGTCTGGTTCTCGAGGAGGGATTTTTAGTCCTCCTGCATGGTTGATTCCCAAAAGGGATTATGAATACTGAGACACATAATAGTTCATAGGAAACATGGGCTCAGTGGTTGTGAGTACACGAGGAGGCTCCTCAAAATAAGATCGAGTCCTCTTGAGCTTGGTTGGATCCCCAACAAGATCTCCTACATCTTGAAGAGTGGTCAATTCCCACTTTGGCCTCTGCTCTGACTCCTCATCTTCCTGTACTGACTAGCATCTGCATGTTCTGAATCCTTCGAATCTATATCAGAACTTATATTAAAGTAGAGTCTGAATGTGTAGACTCATCATATTGAACTGGTGGAAGGACAAAAGCATCTGCATGAGGCTCATGTGGAACATTATAGATACGTTCCTCGAATTGAACATTGCACTCAATGATAAGCTAGTTTGTAGAGGAATCAATAAGTCGGTATCCCGTCACACCGTCTGGGTATCCATCAAATATACATGCAGTACTATGTGGATATAGTTCTTTCCTCTTTTTAGAGGGAATCCGTGCCCATGCATGTGATTTGAAAACACGAAAGTGGGTGACTTTTGGTTTGTTATTGCTCCAATCCTCGAAACGAGTCTGATCCTTGACAGATCTATGGGGGGATCTGTTATGGATGTGTTTAGAACAATTAAGTGCCTCGGCCCAAAGTTTTTGAGAAAGTTATCTTGCATGCAATATGCAAGAGGCCATCTCCTTGAGAGATTTGTTTTTCCTCTCAGCAACCCCCTTCTATTGCAGAGTATATGGTATTGTGTGTAGCAACTATATCCCGGCCTCAAGAAAAATATTTTGAACATCTATGATGACATACTCCCCCCCATTATCTATATGGAGGGATTTGATCTTTTTCCCTAATTGAGTCTCTATTATTGCACAAGTTGTGGGTTGAGAAAAGTTGGACCCAACCACCAAATGGAGACAACTTAGAGAACACCTAACCACTATCACCTTAGGCAGGTATTCCTGTCACTTTAGAGGTGAGAGAATCACCTCAAGGGGGGAATCTCGGTGACCCTAGGGGAAATGGGATGGAAAGTGAACAGATGAAGGACGGTCCCCCTAAAGGTCAATATAGAAGATGCAAAAAAGCTTGGGAAAGAGTCTAGGTGGTATCCAATGGTTACCAAGAAATAAGAACACATGTAAGGAATGTTGTACCTACCTGAGACAAAAGAACAAGACGACCATATATGTATAATGTTAGGTGGAAAATAAATTTAGGCTTTTTTTCCCTAATTGCAGCAGTAACCAACAATGTATATCAGAAAAACATTAATTATTAAATCTGCTAAATAATTTTTAAAAGTCCAACAAATGATGCAAGAGATAAGTTAGATAAACACTAGTGATACTCAAGAATGAAAGCACAAGACTTTAGCAATGAAACAAGCTTGTAATAAAAGCTATTTGCAAAGATATTTTGTAGCATTATGGCTGTAACAAACAAGTTGTTACAATTGTAAATCCAATTGCCAAAACTCACAAAGAATCCACCCAAAAGTTGCACTAGGATAAGTAGATTAATGTGGCAAACTCTTAGCAACTTTTGACGGTTGAAAAGCAAGTTATGAATGAAAATTTGTTAGGGTTTCTGCAGCCCTAATGGTTGTATATGAACATTTATAATAGCAACAAGAAATACTTATCCAATAAAAACTCCCTAGTGGCTAAGACAAGCCTAGAGCATCAAGAATAGATTTCAATTTAAACATTTTGATTATCTAGGGTTTTCATGTATCCCAATGCAACAATTTTATTTCTCCAATGCAAATTTAAAAAGATTACTGCTTTAACTATTGGGTTATGGAGTCAAATAAAGAGTTAACTATACTAGTTCCTTGGGGGTGTAAACCCTCTTACTCCCCAAGGAAAGTAAATCTAACTAGGAAAGTGTTAGGAGCATGTAATCCCTTTTACTTCTCCTAGTACTACCTTAAGCAAAACATTGTTTCCAAGACAAATATTGATGATCTTAGTGGGGTTGTATGCACTTATACTCCTCAATAAATTCAACTAGTTAATCATTCAACCAAGAAAAAGAGACCATAACAAGATAAAACCCTTCACCTAGAGTAATAATTAACAAAAGGAACTTCCACTTTACCAAGAGTTATCCACCAATATGCAAAAGAGACACTCCACAAGGGGTAGCGCACCACTTCCTTCCACCAATAGCAAAGTAAACCATGACAAATGCAAAAGAGAGAGAAAATTCCTAAGAGTAGCGAAAATTTCAGCCAAGTATCCCTATCGACATGGGAGAGCTATGTTATGAAATGAGATTCACATGATCTCTATTTATACAAAATGTTTTAAACATAGTTTTTTCACTTAATTAGAGTAAAACATAATATAAGGGGTCAACAACCTTTATATTACCCCTTTACATAAATAATAATATTTAATTTACATTTTTTCACATTAGAAACCCTAAAACAAAATGATGTCACCCCTTTAGGGAGATGTTTTGACACTTTTCCAAGTCATTGGAGACGAAGGTAGAGATCATTGGGGCTCCTAGAGCTTCTTCTTCACACACCAAGGCCAATCCATTCCTCCTCTAGTCAAATCATTCCAAGTGACAATGAGAAACAACTCCATCACCACCAACCCTAGCCCTAGGTGACGTCAAGCCCCAAAAAGTAATGTTTTTCCCCTCCTAGGCAAGTCATTTGGCATGTGAGGGCTAGGAAATGTCCTTCAAGGTGTCTTCAAGGCCTCCAAAAGCAATTCATTGTGATCCGACATGTGGTCCCTTGGCATCCAACCTGTGGGCTTGAAGCCCCATGGAAGCCTAAGCTAGGCTTGTTCCTCCAAAATTGTCCACCAAACAAGGTCCTACAAAACAAATAGGCACGTCCTTCAAGGATCGCAAGTCAAAATATCATGGAAATTGAAAGCCACATCTAATAAACAAGGTATCTAAACATGTGCATCAAAACTACCTAATAAAATTAAACAAATGATCCAATACCCTATACAATTGACCAATTTTAGGTATGGGAGGGGTGTCATTAAATTCCTATTGGGTAGACCAAAACCCTCAAGTAGGGGATACTCCCAGGCATGCCCCTTCAATGTCATGTAGTGGGTGATGAGGTGAACAACAGTTTAGACTTCATAGGTCAATGATTTTCATGACATACAATGGCTCATATTATCTCATTTATGGGTTCCTTTGTATGGGGTGTGCTACACCTTCTTCCTCAATGCAACATTTTTCCAAGCCCATTTATTGCAATTTATTAATTAATTGATGATCCAAACATGTGTGCACTCCCAATAGTGAATCGATTATCTTGGGGAGAAGTAACACAGTGTCACTTGAAAGAAGAATTCCACAAAGTGCCATAGGGGTAACCATGTAAAGCATTATAACACACTTGTGTTAGTCTTATTGTCAAGTGGGGTGTTTATTATGTGTTTGATATTTTGCATTTCTTTAATTATTTTAAGATAAGAAGTTCATCATTATCAATATTTGTTTGGGCGAGCATCTAGAAGGTTTATATTTTAGGCTCTTATCTTTTGCCAGCAACCATCCCCCCAGACAATGTCACTAAAAGACATTGTCTATGGTTAAACGAGCATACCAAAATTTTAACACTGCTAACATGTCCATCTATTGCGCTCTTGGTCCTGTAGACCCATATGCATCTGAAAAACTTCCTTTCTAAAGGAACCAAAACTATATCCCAAGTCTGGTTATCGAGGAGCGAGTTGTAGTCATCCTGCATGGTTGATTCCCAAAATGGATTCCCTGCAGCCTCGCCATAGGTCTACGGGTTTGAAGACTGATACACATAACAATGCATAAGAAACATGGGATTAGTGGTTGTGAGTACACGAGGAGGCTCCTCAAATTAAGATCGAGTCCTCTTGAGATTGGCTGGATCCCCAACAAGATCTCATGCATCTTGAAGAGTGGTTTATTCCCACATTGGCCTCTTCTTTGGCTCCTCATCTTCCTGTACTAACTAACATCTTCATGTTCTAAATCCTCTGACTCTGTATCAGAACTCACATCTAAAGTAGATTCTAAATGTGAAGACTCATCATCTCGAACTGGTGGAAGGACAAAAGCATCTACATGAGGCTAGTGTGGAGCATTCCATATGCTTCCCTCAAATTGAACACTACGCTCAATGATAAGATAGTCTATAGAGGAATCAATAAGTTTGTATCCCTTCAAACTGTCTAGGTATCCAACAAAGATACATGCAATACTCTGTGGATCTAGTGCTTTCCTCTTTTTAGAGGGAATCTGGGCCCATGCATGTGACTTGAAGACACGAAAGTGGGTGACTTCTAGTTTGTTACTGCTCCAAGACTCGAAATGAGTCTGATCCTTGAAATATCTACTGGGTGATCTGTTCTGCATGTAGTTATCACAATTAAGTGCCTCAGCCTAAATTTTTTGAGGAATTTATCTTGCATGCAACATGCAAGAGGCCATCTCCTTGAGAGATTTGTTTTTCCTCTCAGCAACCCTGTTCTATTGCGGAGTATATAGTATTGTGTGTTGTAACTATATCCCAGCCTCAAGACACATATTTTGAACATATATGTTGACATAGTCCTCCCCATTATCTATACGGAGGGATTTGATATTTTTCCCTGACTGAGTCTCTGATATCGCACAAGTTGTGGGTTGGGAAAAGCTTGACCCAACCACCAAATGGAGACAACTTAGAGAACACATAACCACTATCACCTTAGGCAGGTATTCTTGTCACTTTAGAGGTGAGAGAACCAACTCAAGGGGGGAATCTCGATGAACCCAGGGGAAATGGGATGGAAAGTTAAGTGATGAAGGAAAGTCCCCCTAAAGGTCAAGATAGAAGATGTGGAAAATATTAGGAAAGAGTCTAGGTGGTAGCCAATGGTTACCAAGAGATAAGAACACCTACAAGGAATGTTGTACCTACCTGAGACACAAGAACAAGTCGACCATATATGTATAATGTTAGGTGGATAAGAAAGTTAGGCTTGTTGTCCCTAATTGCAGTAGTAAACAAGAATGTATATCAGAAAAACAATAACTATTAAAGCTGCTAAATAATCGTTAAAAGTCCAACAAATGATGCAAGACTAGATAAGTTAGATAAACAGTAGTGATTCTCAAGAATGAAAGCACAAGACTTTAGTAATGAAACAAGGTTTTAATAAAAGGTGTTTGCAGAGATATTTTATAGCCTTATGGTTGTAACAAACAATTTGTTACAACAGTAAATCCAACCACCAAAACTCACAAAGAATCCACCCAAAAATTGTGCTAGGCTAAGTAGATTAATGTGGAAAACTCTTAACAAATTTTGATGGTTGAAAAGAAATCTATGAATGAAAATGTGTTAGGGTTTCTATAGCCCCAATGATTGTAGATGAAGATTTATAATAGAAACAAAAAATACTTATCCAATCAAAACTCCCTAGTGGCTAAGATAAGCCTGGAGAATCCCAATTCCATCCCATTTCCAAGACTCGAAACGATTATGATCCTTGACATATCTATGGGGGGATATGTTCTAGATGTAGCTAGCACAATTAAGTGCCTCAGCCCAAAGTTTGTGAGGAATTTATCTTGCATGCAACATGCAAGAGGCCATCTCCTTGAGATATCTATTTTTTCTCTCAACAACCCCGTTCTGTTGCGGAGCATATGGTATTGTTTGTTCCAACTATATCTCGGCCTCAAGACAAATATTTTGAACATCTATGTTGACATACTCCCCCCCATTATCTATATGGAGGGATTTAATATTTTTCTCTGATTGAGTCTTTGTTATTGCACAAGTTGTAGGTTGGGTAATGTCCGACCCAACAACCAAATGGCGACAACTTAGAGAACACCTAACCACTATCACCTTAGGTAGGTATTCATGTAACTTTAGAGGTGAGAGAATCACCTCAAGGGGGGAATCCCGGTCACCCTAGGGAAAATGGGATGGAAAGTGAAGAGATGAAGGAAGGTCCCCCTAAAGGTCAAGATAGAAGATGCGGAAAATCTTGGGAAAGAGTCTAGGTGGTAGCCAATGGTTGTCAAGAGATAAGAACAACTATAAGGAATGTTGTACCTTCCCGAGACAAAAGAACAAGCCAACCATATATGTATAATGTTAGGTGGACAAGAAATCTAGGCTTGTCGTCCCTAATTGTAGCAGTAACAACAATGTATATCAGCAAAACAAAAATTGTTAAAGCTGTTAAATAATTGTTAAAAGTCCAACAAATTATGCAAGAGATAAGTTAGATAAACACTAGTGATACTCAAGAATGAAAGCACAATACTTTAGCTATGAAACAAGGCTATAATAAAAGGTGTTTGCAGAGATATTTTCCAGCCTTATGTCTGTAACAAAAAATTTGTTACAGCAGTAAATCCAACCGCCAAAACTCATAAAGAATCCACCCAAAAGTTGCGCTAGGCTAAGTAGATTAATGTGGAAAACTCTTAGCAACTTTTGACGATTGAAAAGAAAGTTATGAATGAAAATGTGTTAGGATTTCTACATACCTAATGGTTGTAGATGAATATTTATAAAAGAAGGAAAAAATACTTATCCAATCAAAACTCCCTAGTGGATATGAAAAGCCTAGAGCATCAAGAATAGATTGCAATTTAAAAAAATTGATTATCTCTTGTTTTCACGTATCCCAATGCAACAATTTTATTTCTCCAATGAAAATTGAAAGTGATTAGTGCTTTAACTATTAGGTTATGGAATCAAATAAAGAGATAACTATACTACTTCCTTGGGGGTGTAAACCCTCTTACTCCCCAAGGCAAGTAAAGCTAACTAGGAAAGTGTTAGGAGTGTGTAAGCCATTTTACTTCTCCTAGCACTACCTTAAGAAAACAATTATTTCCAAGACAAATATTGATGAGCTTAGTGGGGTTGTATGCATTTATACTCCTCAATAAATTCAATTAGTTAACCTTGCAACCAATAAAAAGAGACCATGACAATATAAAACTCTTCACCTAGAGCAAGAATTAACAAGAGGAACATCCACTTTACCAAGAGTTATCCACCAATATGCAAGAGAAACACTCCACAAGGGGTAGCTCACCACTTCCTACCACCAATAGAAAATTTAACCATGACAAATTCAAAAGAGAGAGAAAATTCCCAAGAGTAGCGAAAAATTCAATGAAGTATCCTTCTCCACATGGGAGAGCTATGTTATGAAATGAGATTCACATGATCTCTATTTATACAAAATGTTTAAAACATAGTTTGTCCACTTAATTAGGGTAAAACATAAGACAAGGGATAAACAACCCTTATCTTACCCCTTTACACAAATAATAATATTGAATTTATACGTTTGCACATCATAAACCCTAAAACAATATGACGTTGTCCCTTTAGGGAGACGTTTTGACATTTTTCCAAGTCGTTGGAGAGGAAGGTAGAGGTTGTTGGGGATCCTAGAGACTCTCCTTCATGCACCAAGTTCAATCCATGCCTCCTCCAGTCAAATCACGCCAAGTGACAATGAGAAACAACTCCATCACCAACAACCCTAGCCCTATGTCACGTCAAGCCCCAAAAAGTGACGTTTTTCCCCTACTAGGAAATTTGTTTGTCATGTGAGGGATAGCCAATGTCCTTCAAGGTGTATTCAATGCCTCCAAAGGCAAGTCATTGTGATCTAACTTGTGGGCCCTTAGCATCCAACCTGTGGGCTTCAAGCCCCATGGAAGCCTGAGCTAGGTTTGTTCCTCCAAAATTGTCCACCAAACAAGGTCCTACAACACAAATAGGCATGCCCTCCAAGGATCACAAGTCAAAATATCATGGCAAGTGAAAACCACATCTAATAAAAAAGGCATATAAATAGGTGCATCAAAACTACCTAATCAAATTAAACAAATGCTCCAAGACCCTATACAATTGACCAAGTTTAGGTATGGGAGGGGTGTCATAAAATTCCTGTTGGGTAGACCAAAACCCTCAAGTAGGGGATGCTCCCAGGAATGCCCCTTCAATGTTAGGTAGTGGGTGATGAGGTGGATATCAATTTAGAATTCATAGTTAAATGAGTTTAATGGCATACAAGGGATCGTATTATCTCATTTATGGGTGCCTTTGTATGCGGTGTGCTACACCTTATTCCTCAATGCAATATTTTTCCAAGCCCATTTATTTCCATTTATTAATTAATTCATGATCCAAAAAAATGTGCACTCCCAATAGTGAATCGATTAGCTTGGGGAACAGTAACATAGTGTTACTTGAAAGAATATTTCCACAAAGCGCCATAGGGGTAACCATGTAAAGAATTATAATGCACGTGTGTTAGTCTTATATTCAAGAGGGATGTTTATTATGTATTTGATATTTTGCAGGTCTTTAATTATTTTAATATAAGCAATTCATAATTATCAATACTTGTTTGGGCGAGCATCTAGAAGGTTTATATTTTAGGCTCTTATCTTTTTCCAACAACCATTCCCCCGAGCCTTCAGCCCCTTCTTCCCATGAAATGAGGTACATTCTCTTCTTGGGTCACTAAAGTCAAAGGTCCTAGAAGAGGTAAATATGATGGGAATGCAATGAGCAGAAAGTGATAAGTATGGTTGGAAATGGTATGATGACCCCTCAAGGGACCCCCAGTTGCACCCCTTCCCAAAAATTTGGCCACTTACTAGGAAATCGATGACACTCACCAAGGTGAAACAGGGTCAAAATCATAATTTCCAAGAAGGCGTTCTATAATAAAAAGTAACTTAAATATAACATGCTTAAATGCCTCAAATATTATGGTGATTACCTGCCATAATACCTTACTTGTACCACATGGAGAAAGACCCTTGTTCCTTCTAGAAGCTAGCTGGTGTGGTGGATGCACTGGCAATGGATACAAACTGTGGTGATAGAGCAGGCTTCCATATGTGCAAGTGGACATTGCTTGTCATGTGGTCTCTTAGAACTCCATATTTGCAACTTGAGGGACTCGATACATCATCTCCTTGGTTATCCCACAAAAATGGGTTAACATATGGATCCCACTTGGGGACATGTGCTTGCCATAGTGTGCATGAGAACCACAACATCTCCTGGTAGACCTATTCCTACACTAAAACAAAAAAAATTAAAATCTAGGGTGGTTCTATCACCCTTCTTATATATACATCAAAACCAAAAATGAAACTAATCTAGAAAAGAAAATTTAGCATTTGTTCAAAAATTTATAAACTAAGCATGAAATCAAGATGCAAGTAGAAAAAAATGAAATATGAAATGCATATAAAATATCATGAGCAATCAATGTGAAAATTCAAGGGAATCAATATGACCTACCTACTTACCTAGGGCCTTGGGGCCCTGAAGATCAAGCGATAGATAATGTCAGGCGAAGTCATACAACCAGTGCAACCAATTGATCATCTCATCAAATTATCTCCCTTTGTGCTTAATTATGTGAAAAAAAAAAGATAAGTCTAGCACAAAATGATAATGAGCATAAATAGATATATAATCAATCGTAAAATGAGACTCATGGAGATGGGTGGGAGGGAGGAAATCCTATTGGAAATAGAAACCATCAGCCTGATCATTATTCTTGAAAGTGTAACCACAAGCCTGGTCAATTCATCTATGAAGAGGACTATCATATATAGACGATGGTTTATCTTCATTTACACACAAACATCCATTGTTTGTTGAAGACTGAGAGGATATGAGAGAGCAGAAGAATATTGCATGGCTTCCCAGAGAAGAAGATAAGAGATAAGGGATAACCTCATGTCTAGAGAAAAAATCTTCCCTCGAACTTAGGAAACGTTGCTTATTTATCTGCAAATTCCCACCAAAAGTCTCAATATAAAATTACTTATGTTTGGTAGTGTGGAACTCAGAGTTCCCCGGGATGGCCACGACATGGTGTCTATCAAAATATGAGCACAATGGATGAAAATACTTGAAGAAAAAATCTATATAAAGGGATGACTTAATATCACCCTATGTATGTTGTGACAAGTCATCCTCGAAGGGGAGAAACAAATTTGTAACCATATCATCACTAGGCTGCCAAACATTTGAATCATACATGCGTGAAGACCAATTCTTTGATGATGACAACTCAAACAAATTGTTCCTGAGAGCTACCCTCAATGTCGTAAATGGGGTCTCTATAAAAAAATGAAATGACCAAAATCCCATTTACGTCTCCCAACCTGTATGAAATCATCAATGTGTAGATCAAACATGTCGAAAAGGTTATGCACAAGATCATTTGCATATTAGAGGCTAATCATTTCTCCATCCTCTTGTGGAGAAGGAAGACAAGTTTGAATGATCTCATCCTCATCAATCGGGAGAAAATATAACAATGTCTCAACATGTCCCAACTCATCAGGATTCTTCTTTCTCTTTATGTGCATGCCCCTCCATCGCCTCTTCATCATGAGGGGATCGATCCTTAGTGCATGATGCTTTGTTTGTGTTTTCTAAAAAGGATATGTTACATCCAAGGTTTCCTGTAATACTTATCCATTTCCAAAGTCATGGAATAAAGTGTCATAAATATCTTCAAAAGGATTACAACTCATCATGTTCTCTTCTTGATGTGCAGGAGGAACAAATGCATGTATGTCTTCATCAAATGGAAGGGAAGATATGAGAACTTCATATTCATCACATGTCTCATCTGAATCTTCATTGAGATCTTCTTGGTGGCTTTCTTCATCCTCAAGGGCTAGTTCTTCGACAGATTTTAGAAATAATTCTTTTATATGATTCATCATTTCCTCAACAACTTTATTAGTAGTGATTTAGTTTTCCATCTGTAAAAGTGCCCTCCTCAAGGCATAACAAGTTTTGGAAAATTATTCATCCCATGATTCCATAATTCCATTGACCGAGAAGGTACCTCAATGGAGTCGTCGGATGAGGTCAAGGCTCATCAAAGTATGAAATGGAAAAAAGGGAAAAGTGGGTTCTTGGGAAGGTGGAGTCGCCAGATGAGCTTCAAGAAGAGCTCATCAAAGGTGGAAAGCGAACGTCCTTTAGGTGGAGTCATCGGGAAAGCTAGGGAAAGTATTTGGGATAACTTGCCAAAGTGTTGTTAGGGTTCATAAGAAGATTCAAAATCCTCCCTGACAATGGCACCTGTTATCGCACGGTTTGTAGGAAAGGTTAAAGGAGCTTGAGTCAAGGCTTGAAACCGGCGTAATAGGAGCTTCCCCACCCACTGTCACCTCAATGGGGAGCTCTTTCTATTTAGGAGGGCTAATCCAAGGGAGACGTCCCTATGTAATCTGGGTTCTTGAAGGGTTAAAGGTTTAATGGATCAAGGTAAGTGATTCCCTCTCACAGATTACTGCCCAAGATGAGATAGTCAAAGGAGATCTTCCACTGAATGGCACCTCTTTGCGAGACAAGACAAATAACTAGAATATGTGATGCAGTGGTTAGTACTTCAAGATATTAATGACTATCTTTATCATATATATGAGCAATGACCAAATGTTATTATTGACGAAGTCAATGATTGCTAGTCAAAGACAAATAACTTATATCACTTCTTCAATAAATGCATAAAGAGATAAGAGCATTCAATGTTAAATATCAATCCTTTATATTATCAAAATGCAAGTTTGCTCATGAATATAATGTTGTTGCGTCACCTATATTGTTGCTGCTATAGGTATGACGTCAGCACTAGTATTTAGGTCAAAAGAAAGACAAAGAGCTCAACGTTTTATCAAACAAGTTTACAGATGTAATCAATGGCTCAAAATCTATCAAAAGAGATGACAAATGTCACAACATTGCAAGCCAAACAAGGAATCAAAAAGGTGTGACGTCACCTATAATGTTGTTGCTTGCAGTTTAGGGTTAGCTAGCCAAGAAGTGGATGTTTTTGACAAATTAACCAATGAAATTGCATAAAACCTCTATGGCTATGATGGGATGACTAGGCCGCACTTTTCTATCCACACACAAGTTCAAAATCAGCAAGACGTCATCTCATTAGGGTTAGTTCAAAATGCTAGGGTTAGACGCTAGGTTAGTTAGGGTTTCAATTCAAAAGTAGTTTGAATGAGAGTTTAAGCATAAATTCTTCTAGACTAGTGCCTTGGGTTAATGGAGTCAATTGAAGTGAGACTAATGGTTTAGGAGAGACTTAAACTTAAAGACAAGAGGGTTAGGGTTTGATGGTGTTGCTATGGCAAGGCCACCAAGCCAAAACCCTAAGAAGAAAAGGCTTACTTAGGTGTAGCTAAGGCTAGGCCTAATGCTTTCTCTTCTTTCCTTAAGACTTCTTTGGCAAAACGGCTAGCTTACAAACACAAACCTATGGCTGAAAAGTGTTGCTATGGCAAGGCTTTTCAAAACCCTAGAAGTAAACCCTAGGTGTAAAATTAATTAGGCCTAGGACACCTTCTTTCTTCAATTTGTGCTCAAAACTAACTCAAGATAAGAGGAAGTCTAGTGTAGCTATGGCTAGGCTAAACCTACTCAAATCAAATGGCTATAAGCTTTTATCATGGGGACATGAAGCCACGACCTACTTGTGTGTTGGCTCCCTAGGGTTTCAAGAATTAAGCAAATAATAACAAGATAACAATGTATGCAAGATATTAGATCAGCAACCATTCAAGTAAAGAAGTTTTGATGAAAAAACACTACAAACTCATGATGAGCATAATCCACACCTAGTTGTAAACCTTTATTGATAAAAGCACCACTTGCCAAAATGTGTCCTCCAAGGATTTAGCCTCACTCCAAAGAAACCAAGACAGGAGCTAAAAGATATCTCTCCAAGAGAGCAAGTTATGTTATTTAAAGAGAACTTAGCGTCATCCAAAGCGGTCGATGGTCAGCCAAGCAGTAGAAACAAGGTAAATATTTATGAATTTATTTTTGTCACTTTACATGCCTAAAATGAGCAGAAAATGGATACGTCGGGCCCCTATAGGGGAGGCGTTAGCCCTTTCAGGGCATAACCACCATCGAGTAAGCCCGGGCGTTGGCCCCAGGGATTTTGCAACCTTGCTATATGTGTTGAAGGCCATTCTTGCTACTCTGCTCTAGAGCGTCCAACTAATAATCCCTAGGTGGCGTCAATCCATCCCAGGTCAGCGTCCCATCTGCCGAGGCGTCCCCATGGGTCAAATATACATGAAAACGTCGGTAGAGGCGTCCTTGCTCTTCTACGTGCAAGGGGCTTGTCCTGACTCTGTCCACACTTTCTGCCATCCCGACTAACCACGGTGAAGCTCTTATTATGGAGTCCAGAACTAATCATCTCCCATGTGCAGATCCTAAGGTACATTAAAATAGGGCATGGTCCGCATCCGAAAGAGCTTCACACGCCCTCGAGGGCTGTCAGTCCTAGACATCATACTTGATGTAAATCATATCATCATTAAATTTATCAAACATATGCATAAAATCCCCTAACAAATCATCTAAGAGCTCAAAGACATTACGGACCAAACATATACAAAGCTAAGACATGGGGATAACGTATTGGGCTAATACCCACGGAAATGGAAAGTTTCCTCAAGGGATCATTCAAGCCATGTGTAATAGCCATGTGTAATGAGATGATACGTTTTTAGGGATGTCTAGTCATGTCAGACCAAAGGGTTGGTAATACGTAGGTGCCTTTGGGAGGTGGTGTTTGTGCAGATCATGGATCACCGATTTTTTCCAAGCCCTTTTTGCCTTATGTCTTTCTTTATTTGCATTTACCACAAGCCTTGATGAAGAGGACTGCTGCTTGGCTTGGTGGCGGTGACGTTACCCACTAGTATCTTATGAGAAATGAGAAGGTTGGCTGTGATGAGACCCCCTTTTCCTTTGGCCATGCAACCAAGGTGCATACCTGGTTTGGTGATGAATGAGTGGCTTGTCATCTACTAAATACCTATGAACATAGTAGGTAGGCTCGTGATGAGACCTCCCATCCTCTTAGTTGAGTCTTGCATTTATTTATTTCATTTTTTCTTAGGGTCCCTTAGTTTCTTGCTGAGAAGCCTTTGGCCCACCCTCGAGAAGTCCCCTTAGCGAAAGAAGCATTTCTAGGTTTTTCATTTCCCTATCAAGCGCATGTTTTACCGACTGCTTTTACCCCACAGGGCCTTTAGCCCCTTCTTCCCTAGGAACAAGATGTACCACAGGAAGGTCATCCCAATAGCCAAACTAAGGGGAGAATGGGATAGATGAAAGCCGGGATATAGATGAGAAAAGATGATAAGATGGTGGGAATGGGACGATGGCTCTGCAAACCCCTTGGTGGCCAACCAAAACCCATGAATAAGCTTATAAGTTACCCATCAATCCACCTAGCGATTGGTCAAGTGGATTGGTGTAAAGATCCAAAGCGGTCATCCGAAATGAAAGGAACCTAATGCATATAAGAAGGTTATAATGATCAAATATGACACATACATGGTACATCCGGACCAATTACCTCCTTAGCAAGAGCCCTCTACGATGCAAGCCCAATTAAATTTAGTGATGGGCTGAGAATACTGCTGGCAGTACAAGTTTGGCTGAGAAGAAGATGGGCCCTCAAGGACCATGCTCCAAGTAGCTCACCGCTTCTCTCGGTACTCCATGTACAGGACCATGTGGAGCCTTCCTGCTCTCGGTACTCCATGTCTAGGACCATGTGGGCCTCGAGACATGATCTCCTAGTTATCCCTAGATATCGGGGATAACAACGCCAAACTATTATCGCACAAGTTGTAGGTTGGCCAAAGCCTGACCGAAACACCAAATGGAAAAAACTTAGAGAACACATACCCACTGTCACCTTAGGCAGTTATTCTCGTCACTTTAGAGGTGAGAGAATCACCTCAAGGGGGGAATCTCGGTGACCCTGGGGGAAATGGGATGGAAATTGAAGAGATGAAGGAAGCTCCCCATAAATTTCAATATAGAAGATGCAGAAATGATTGGGTAAGAGTCTAGGTGGTAGCCAATGGTTTCCAAGAGATAAGAACACATACAAGAAATGTTTTACCTACCCGAGACACAAGAACAAGCCGAGAATATATGTTTAATGTTAGATGGACAAGAAAGTTAGGATTGATATCCCTAATTGAAATAGTAAACAACAATGTATATCAGCAAAAGAATAATTGTTAAATCTACTAAATAATTTCTAAAATTCTAACAAACGATGCAAGAGATAAGTTAGATAAACACTAGTGATACTCAAGAATGAAAGCACAATAATTTAGCAATGAAACAAGGTTGTAATAAAAGGTGTTTGCAGAGATATTTTTCAGCGTTATGGCTGTAACAAAAAATTTGTTACAACAGTAAATCCAACCACCTAAACTCACAAACAATCCACCCAAAAGTTGCACTAGGCTAAGTAGATTAATGTGGAAAACTCTTAGCAACTTTTGACGGTTGAAAAGCAAGTTATCAATGAAAATGTGTTAGGGTTTATCCAACCCTAATGGTTGTAGATGAATATTTATAACAAAAGCAAGAAATACTTATCCAATTAAAATTCCCTAGTGGCTATGACAAGCCTAGAGATTCAAGAAGAGATAGTAAACAATAATGTATATGAGCAAAAGAATAATTGTTAAATCTGCTAAATAATTTCTAAAAGTCTAACAAACGATGCAAGAGATAAGTTAGATAAACACTAGTGATACTCAAGAATGAAAGCACAATACTTTAGCAATGAAACAAGGTTGTAATAAAAGGTGTTTGCAGAGATATTTTGCAGCCTTATGGCTGTAACAAACAATTTGTTACAACAGTAAATCCAACCACCTAAACTCACAAACAATCCACCCAAAAGTTGCACTAGGCTAAGTAGATTAATGTAGAAAACTCTTAGCAACTTTTGATGGTTGAAAAGAAAGTTATCAATGAAAATGTGTTAGGGTTTATCCAACCCTAATGGTTGTAGATGAATATTTATAACAGAAGCAAGAAATACTTATCCAATTAAAAATTCCCTAGTGGCTATGACAAGCCTAGAGATTCAAGAAGAGATTGCAATTTAAACAATTTGATTATCTCATGTTTTCATGTATCCCAATGCAACAATTTTATTTCTCCAATGCAAATTGAAAATGATTAGTTCTTTAAATATTGGCTTATGGATTCAAATAAAGAGTTAACTATACTACTTCCTTGGGGGTTTAAACCCTCTTACCCCCCAAGGAAAGTAAAGCTAACTAGGAAAGTGCTAGGAGGGTGTAAGCCCTTTACTTCTCCTAGCACTAACTTAAGCAACAAATTATTTCCAAGACAAATATTGATGAGCTTAGTGGGGTTGTATGCACTTATACTCCTCAATAAATTCAACTATTTGTCCTTACAACCAATAAAAAAAAGACCATAACAAGATAAAACCCTTCACCTAGAGCAAGAATTAACAAGAGGAACTTTCACTTTACCAAGAGTTAACCACCAATATGCAAGAGAAACACTCTACAAGGGGTAGTGCACCACTTCCTTACACCAATAGCAAAGTAAACCATGAAAAATGAAAAAGAGAGAGAAGATGACCAAGAGTAGCTAAAATTTCAGCCAAGTATCCTTCTCCACATGGGAGAGCTATGTTATGAAATGAGATTCACATGATTTCTATTTATACAAAATGCTTAAAACATAGTTTGTCTACTTAATTAGGGTAAAACATAAGATAAGGGGTAAACAACCCTTATCTTGCCCCTTTACACAAACAATAATATTTAATTTACACTTTTTCATATTAGAAACCCTAAAACGAGATGACGTCACCCCTTTAGGGAGATGTTTTGACACTTTTCCAAGTCGTTGGAGAGGAAGGTGGAGGTTGTTGGGGCTCTTAGAGCCTCTTCTTCATGAACCAAGGTCAATCAATGCCTCCTTCGATCAAATCATGGCAAGTGTCAATGAGCAAAAACTCCATCACCACCAACCCTATCCCTAGGTGCAGGGATGATTTTAGGGGCTAAATTTCTCTCATGGGCTAATTTTCCATGGTTTTTCCCAGAACAATATTTGCTATTCTAAAAATTATTCACTCAAATTCTAAAGGATAATATTATTTTACCTTAAAAATCGCCAAAAATTTATACAAACTATATAAAATCCTTATAAATTTGAATATTTTTACAAAAATATCGCCAAATATTTTATAGTTGGCATATGAAGGATTAGTAAGATTCGCCAAGGTTTCTACATTTTAAAATAAATTTCCATCCTTAAAAGCATCCTTGCCTAGGTGACGTCAAGCCCCAAAAAGTGACGTTTTTCCCCTCCTAGGAAAGTCGTTTGGCATGTGAGGGTTAGGAAATGTCCTTCCAGGTGTCTTCTAGGCCTCCAAAGGCAAGTCATCGTGATCCGACATGTGGGCCCTTGGAATCCAACCTGTGGGCTTCAAGCCCCATGGAAGCCCAAGTTAGGCTTGTTCCTCCAAAATTGTCCACCAAATAAGGTCCTGCAAAACAAATAGGCACGCCCTCCAAGGAGCACAAGTCAAAATATAATGGAAAGTGAAAACCACATATAATAAACAAGTCATCTAAACATGTGCATCAAAACTACCTCATTAAATTAAAAAAATTCTTTAAGACCCTATACAATTGACCAAGCTTAAGTATGGTAGGGATGTCTAAAATTCCTATTGAGTAGACCAAAGCCCTCAAGTACAAGATGCCCCTTCAAGTTCATGTAGTGGGTAATGAGAGGGATAGGGGTTTATACTTCATAATTCAATGAGTTTCATGACATATAAGGGCTCGTATTATATCATTTATGGGTGCCTTTGTATGGGGTGTGTTGCACCTTCTTCCTCAATGCAGCCTTTTTCCAAGCCCATTTATTGACATTTATTAATTAATTGATCATCCAAACACGTGTGCACTCCCAATAGTGAATCGATTAGTTTGGGGGGAAGTAACACAGTGTCACTTGAAAGAAGAGGTCCAAAAAGTGTCATAGGGGTAACCATGCAAAGCATTATAATGCACTTGTGTTAGTCTTATATTCAAGTGGGATGTTTATTATGTGTTTGATATTTTCTAGGTCTTTAATTCTTTTAAGAGAAGCATTTCATCATTCTCAAGACTTTTCTGGGAGATAATCTAGAAGGTTTATATTTTAGGCTCTTATTTTTTGCGAGCAACCACCCCCCCAGGCCTTCAGCCCCTTCTTCCCATGAAATGAGAAACATGCCCTTCTTGGGTCACTAAAGTCAAAGGTCCTAGAAGAGGGAAATATGATCGGAATGAAATGAGCAAAAATTGATAAGTATGGTTGGGAATGGTAAGATGACCCCTCAAGGGACCCCTAGTTGCACCCCTTCCCCAAAAGTTGGCCACTTCCTAGGAAATCGATGACACTAACCAAGGTGAAACAAGGTCAAAAGAATAATGTCTAAGCATGCATTCTATAATCAAAATAAGCTTAAATAAAACATGCTTAAATGCCTCAAATATTAGGGTGATCACCTGCCACAATATCTAACTTATACCGCATGGAGAAAGACACATGTTCCTTCTAGAAGCTAGTTGGTGTGGCATATGTGCTGACGATGGATCCAAACTGTGGTGATAGAGAGAGCTTCCATATGTGCAAGTGGAAATTTCTATTCATGTGGTCTCTCTGCACTCCATATATGAAACCTAAGGGCCTCGAGACACCATATTCTTAGTCATCCCACAAAATGGGGATAACAGTATCAACAAGTGCCTTGAACTCTTTTAGATGCTCAAATACCTCACACTTCTATTTGAGAAAAAACACCCAAATATAACGTGAGTAATCATCCAAAAATGTAAGCACATACCTTACCTTATCGATGGATGGATGCGAGAATGGACCCATGATATCATTGTGAATCAGATCCAATGGAGAGGAAGCCCTATGATCCTCCTCCTTCTCGAACCTCTCTTGAGGATGCTTTCCAAGGGCAGATCCTCCACACACCCCTTCAGAAAAGTGGATATCAGGTAATCCGGTGAGCGTTCCCTTCTTGCTAAGTTGTTGCATGTACCTAAATTTCAGGTGACCAAACCTCTCATGGCATAATATACTAATGTCATTAGCATGTGTAAGTAGTACAGAGGAATCATGTTCAATAAACTTTGAAAAAGTGTATAACCGAGATTGATGATTTACCTCCACGAAAACAACCTTGGAGTTGGATTTCATGTCGAATATGGACACGGAGTCTGGTGTAAACTCCACCTTTTTTCCTGAGCCTAAGTGTGTAATTCAATACACCGAGAGCATATTCACGAAAATTTTGGGAACATGTAGAACGTTCTCAAAACTTCCATGATCTAGTTCCACTCTCCCTTTTCTGGAAACCTCGACTAAAATATTCATTCCCCATGAGGATTGGAGGACCATTGCATGTATTCAAAGAAGATAAGACATCCTATGTGGCAGCCATATGGTGGGATGCGCTTGAATCCACAATCTAGGCATCAAGAGAAGAGTGAACTGCAACTAATGCACGATGATTACCTTTGGGGGATTGATCTTCTGGTTTCTGCTTGGAACCCTCGGGAATTTGTTCCCCAAGGTTGTTCTTTTGAATAATCTGAGTCATAAGGTAAATTTGCTTCTTCATGCATGCAAATTCTAGATGGAATCCTCGATTGCAGTAGGTACACTTATGTCCTTTCTTGCCTTTTCCACTTCTGTATCCAAAGGAATCATTGAAGGGTTTGGAATACCCTTCCTCCTTAGACTCGACATGTGACTTTGATTTTCCTTTTAATTTGGATTTATGATTCTGAGAATTGTTTCCATCATGCAGAGCAAGTGCATGCACTTTGGAGTTTTTTATTACACCCATTTTAATGATTTTATCTTGCTCCTAAATCAGGGCCTCAATGAAGGTATCCAAAGAGGGCATAGTCCATCATGCTCCAGCAATGAATCTTTGAGTGTGGAATGTGGAAAAAAATATGGAGTATCCTAAACCAAGTTTGGACAAAATGGTGAGAACCATTCACTTTTCCTCCTTTTATTTGTCGACCCCGCAAGCCTTGAGTTGCAGCAACAAATCCTAGTACTTTGTGAAGAAATCATAGATGTTTTCAAAAATTCTTGGATCCAATGAAAGTAGTTAAACCTCAAGCAAGTGGCCTCTCACATCATCTTGTTTTCCAAATATTCATTCCATGGTGGTCTAGATATCATTTGGAGTTTTACAAGCTGATACATGAAACAACAATTCAGGGTACATGTGCATGCAAAGGGCTCCATAAGCCTCATCCATTCTATTGAGATATTTGGATTTTTCAATGATGATTCGGGTTCTATTTATATCACCATGGTCAACCTGTAAAATCTTCTACCTCTGAGAAAAATCTCCATCTTTTGCTTCCATTCTAACTAGTTGTACAGGGTGAGAATTGCAGACGGCGGAGATTCCATTCTTCCTGCGTTCTTCAATTCTTCAATACCTACAAATAAAAATGTTGGTGTGCCTTTTTCCTATAATCTTGTGGGATATAATACCATGTAGAATGTGGTGAATACATGCATAGAAGATCTATCTAGAAAAATAACACACACATCTTGAAAAAGTAAGAAGAAGAGATACAAATTGGAGAGAAAGAATGAGTAATTCAATTAACCAAATGAAAGAATGATAATTTAAACATGATCTACTCTGCATGGCTCAGCTAATGTGCACTAGAGGAAAATCCAATGTGCCATAGCAGTGGTATAGAGAGATCTGGACACACACAAGAAGTTACGTGAGTTAATTGCCACCTAGTCCTGGTCAACTAGTCATGCAGTCCTCAGTTAACTTGACAAAATGAAGTGGAATGCGGAGGAGATCAAGCATGCACAAGGAATGTGCCTTCCTGGTGATGATCCTAAGGTAAGTGTGCATTCATGGTGATGAAACCAAACTTACCCTGAATGACTCAACTTCGTTATTCAACTAAAGAGAATATTCTCCTAGAATGTAGGAGAGGTTCCTAAAAAATAGGAGACCCTCATTAATTACTAATAAACATAGGGAAAAAAGGAAAAATATCTTAGGTGTGTGTAATATCTCCAACAAAAAGTAATATCATTTTTGATGGATTAAAACTAAATCAATATAGAGTTATCTTTATCTTGAAAGTAATATGCTAAGCCAATATGTTAAGCCAAAGAATATATAACTCTTATGTTTTAGGTCTTATTTTTCTAATTATGATGTTTTTGCTTCTAGATTTTTCCATGGGAATTCAATTATTTTGGTGTTGTGGAAAATTATATACTTGACTCTATCAAATCATGATCATTTATCATGACACGTTAATGATAATCAAAATTTAAAAAACTAGGAATTCTTAGACTTGGAGTAAAAATTTGAAGTGGATGGATAATGAAATTAAATATGGTGAAAGAAGGTAAATTGTAGATAATGTTAATAGAGATGAATATGCATAGTATATTTACACATATACCTAGCATCATAAATATTTACAAGCATTTGGGAAAAAATGAATTATTGTTTAGTTTATGGAGTGCTTACCACCATTTTTGAGGCAAGACTTTACATAGCATAAAAAAATACAATCCTACTTTAAAATTTGAATTTTCCAATGATACCCTTAGATTATATAAATATACAAAAACAAACACGATTCCCCATTTTTTTTCTAAATAAAACAATAACCATCCAATTAAACAAGTTTAAGGTTTAGAATCAAAATTGATATAATCATAATAAAATAATCGGAATACATAATTACATATTACATGTAATATGTTATATTTTTTTATTTTTTTTTAACTGTAACGGTTATATTTTTTATTTATTTGAAAGTGAGAGTGGGGGTCTTTGCCGAGGCAGCCCCAGATACATAGTTGATAGCCAGCTTTGTCGCTATCTTTGATACATTGTCATCATGGGATTTGGTAGCTG
>SNQJ01S0048110.1:47841-84204 GCA_010110895.2 Picea sitchensis
TTCGACCCTAACATCATACAACATGTCATTCCTATGAAACCCCAAACCTCACCCTTCCAACAGAAGTTGAGAAAAATGCACCCTAAGCTCGAACCGACCGTTAAAAAAGAATTAAATAAACTCCTAAATGCTAAGATTATTTTCCCTGTTAGACACACTCAATGGGTTTCTAACCTTGTCCCTGTCCGGAAGAAAAGTGGGGAAATCCGACTATGCGTCGATTTTCGAAACCTTAATAGAGCGTCTGATAAAGACAACTATCTTGTCCCACCCATGGAACAGAGCCTTCAACAGGTATCTGGTTCTGAGAAGCTATCTTTATTGGATGGTTTCTCAGGGTACAACCAAGTCCTGATGTCTCCTCCAGACCAACTTAAAACTACCTTCCGCACTCCATGGGGCACCTATGCTTACAGGAAAATGCACTTCGGATTGATTAATGCCGGTGCCACTTTCCAGAGAGCGATGGACATCGCTTTCCGAGGCTTAATCAAACAGTCCGTCGTAGTTTACTTAGATGATGTCACTGTATTTTCCAAAAACAAAACCGATCATCTAACTCATTTACGAGCCATTCTACAGCGATGTCGTAAATACGGCATTTCCTTGAATCCTAAAAAATCCATATTTGCAGTAGAACAAGGTAAACTCTTAGGATTTATTGTGTCATGCAAAGGGATGATTATCGACCCCGAAAGGACACAATTCATCTCGAAACTTCCCCCTCCTACTTCCAAAAAATCCATGCAGTCTTTCTTAGGCCAGATCAACTTCATGAGGAGATTCGTCCCTAGTTTCTCCGAAATAGTCAAGCCTTTACAGAATTTAATTAAGAAAGACACCCAATATCATTGGGGACCCTTAGAAAGTCAAGCTTTTAATGCAATAAAAAAGTCCATAATAGACGCTCCTTCTCTCATGAGCCCCGACTTTTCCCAAGACTTTACACTCTACACTTTTGCTTCTGACAGTTCCTATGTCGCCGTCCTAACTCAAAAGAACGCCAAGAACAATGAAGTACCCATTGCCTTTATGAGCTTTGCTTTCAAGGGCGTTGAACTTAATTACCCAACGGTAGATCGACAAGCCTACGTTGTTTTCAAAGCGGTCAAGCATTTCTGGTCTTATCTTTTGAAATCAAGGACGAAAGTTATTGTCCCTTACCCAGCCGTCAGGAACCTGTTAGTAAAAAAGGAACTAGGTGAAAAGAAGGCTAACTGGGTCACCTCCTTGCAGGAGTACGACATAGAAATTACCCCAGCACAGATAGTGAGAGGCCAAGGGTTATGCAAGTTAGTTGCTGATTCAGCAGCAGGACAACAAGAAGAAAGTAATACGTCAAACCTAGGACAACATGATCAAAATGCAATCTGTTGCGCACGAAACTCTGTCAATTCATGGTACGACGATATAAAATTCTATCTTGAACATGGGTCAGCCCTCTGTCACCTGGACCCCACTAAAAGAAGAGTGTTGAGATTAAAGTCTGTCTCCTTTCATTTGGTTAATGGTATTCTGTTTCGTCAAAATTTTGATGGCGTACTGATGCGTTGTCTTGAGAAAGATGAAGCAGAAAAAGTCTTACTAGAGTTGCATGCAGGAGAAGCTGGTGGTCATTTTGGTGGTGACACCACTGCCCATAAGGTTTTAAGAGTCGGTTATTACTGGCCCACGCTTTTTAGAGACGCCCATGCCTTGTGTCGTAAGTGTATTATTTGTCAAAAAGCATCAGGGCGGTTACAGAAACCAACCTTTCCTTTGCAGCCCGTTTCAGTAGACTTTCCTTTTTAGCAATGGGGCCTTGATATCATAGGTCCAATCAACCCCCCATCCTCACAACAACATAAGTTTATCATAACAGCCACAGATTACTTTACTCGATGGTCTGAAGCCGCCGCGTTAAAAACTGTCAACACCAGTCAGGTAATTGCCTTTCTAATTTCGAATATTATCACTCGTTTTGGTATTCCTGATTGTTTAGTATTTGACAACGCTTCTTATTTTTCGTCTCTTGAGATGAGCGAATTCGCTTTAGAAAAATGAATTAAATTGAAGTATTCTGCTAGCTATTACCCCCAGGGCAACAGATTGGCAGAATCAACAAATAAGAACTTGATTAAAATCATCAAGAGAACGGTGGCTGAAAATCACAAAAATTGGCACAATGCACTGTTAAACGCACTATGCGCTGATAGGGTAACACCAAAAGCTGTTGTATGTAACTCCCCCTTTTTTCTCGTTTATGGCAGAGAAGCAATTCTGCCACCACACATTCTTCTTCCCTCACTTCAGCTATCGCAGAAAATTCAAGAAGAAGATTGTCCCCCTTTAGAAAACCGAATTAACACTTTGATGAAGCTAGAAGAGGTAAGAGCCCAAGCTAAATGTAAGTTAGATCAGCATCAACTATTGGTTAAAAGTTGGTTCGATTCTAACTCTACTTCTGATAGGAATTTCGAAGTAGGCGACCTCGTCTTGAAATGCGACAAACCGCATGAGGGAAAGGGAGAGCACACGAAATTTCAAAACTTATGGCTTTGACCATTTTTAGTTGTTGAGAAGTTGGGTCCCAGCTCTTTCCGATTGCAAAATCTAGAGAGGTAGCCTGACACTTATCCGGTGAATGGCCAAGCCCTGAAAAGATATTTTGCCTGATGACGACTCTTTGTATATTATGTACATATTTTGCTTTTGTTTGCTTTTCTTTTGTTGTTTTGATTTTGATTTCTCCTTTGCGCTCATCAGTTTGTGCTTTTGGAAATACACATACCTGAATGTTGAACTATTCGAACAAAGAAAACAGAAAATTCCTTCACTAAAATGACTGCTAAAAATTGTATAAACATCAATTGTATACTTCTGAAATTTACATCTGTGTTGGCAAAATGTTGTTGTTTGAAAGAAGTTAACTGATTTCGATCTCTGAGTAAAGTCTGTCATGATCATCTATTATCTTTTTACACTGTCCCTTTTCCTTAAGGGAATGACTTAGAAGATGTCTGCCTGCTTGAGAAAGTTGGTTTTGTAAACAAACCATCTCTGGATCTTAATAAAGGACAGTTCTAAAAAATTATGATGAGGTCTATAAAAAAATATGTTAAAATATCATAATTTTCAGCGTCACCCCGCTCGACTATATATCTTTAAAAAACAAAATAAATCAATAAAAGAGCTGTGGGAAGTGCTTGTAAACCCGTCGGGATGCTGAACAGGTCTGCTGGCAGTAGGTAAATGCATGCATGACGCCAAGACAACTTCGTCGGGGTACTGAACAGGCCTGCTAGCAGCGAAGCAATGTCGGGTATATGAAAATTTGCTAATATGAAACCTCTTGACCTTAATTTGTCCTTTATTCTGATCTAGAACTTCTTGGCAGGATACAGATATCAGAGTGGGTTAAATGGCAACCCTGTCGAGGCTATGAATGCTTGCTGGCAGTAGTGGTTCTGTCAACAGTATTGGGGATTTTATCTTTAATATCGTGACTCGCTTGTCTCAAGACTGCTATCAGTTTTCATCCTTTAAACACTGCTGGAATATTTGGTTAATGATGATGTTTACACGATTTTCTGGTTGTTATTTTCGAGTTATAATTTTTCTCATTATCCTAATCTGAATTTGTTCTTTTGGCAGAGATAACTGCTTCTACTAGTGTGTCGCCATTGTTGGCAGCCAATTTGCATTTTTATACTGTCCTTATAAGCTGCCTACACCAGTGTTTTGAAAACCTTAATTTTTGTCGAAATCCTTGAATAAAACGACGCTATTATTTTGTGCGTTCGCACAATTACCTTGGTTCTTTTTTTCGCGACTACAAGCGTGAAAATTTGGTTTTCGAAGTCACATTAAAATCGTCACTAGATTTCTATGATCACTCTTTATGGTCGTTGCGCCTCTAATTTACCCATGATTATACAATTGGCAAGACCCCTTGGTCTGCACTCATTTGGCCTTCTTTGATTGATTATATAATTTCGTTTTGTAAGTGATTGAGTTTGTGATGCATTGGTGATTGGATTTATATGCTCTTTAATCGATTCACTTGGCACATTGGTTTCATAAAAACAAATTTGTGTTGTGGCAAGACCCTTGGTATAAATCGTTTCATACAACACGTAGTTCATATAAATCAAACCCTTGGTGTGATTCTGATTTATTGCTTTGGTTTTGAAACTATGACTATTGCTCGCGCGAGTGTTTTATCCACTTACCATAGGTTTCCTTGGTTGATTGAATGGCGTAGTTTTTAACACATATGCATAGTCATTTGAATAGTTATACACGTCGACGGTTGTACTGTGGGTAATGACTGTTCTGCATGGGCCGAAATAGCTCCACCACCTTCGCACGTTCTGTCATAAATGTTTTCCCCCTATCCCGGGTCACCCCTGGTGTTTTCGGGTAAGCCTGTGAGCATTCTACCCCTGCGTATACTATGTTCAAACCCTAGCCCCTGTGCCCCGCTCACCGTGTGCTCCTGTCTATGGCACTAGTGGTCCGCATAGAGCCAAATGGTAACCAAGCTTTGTTGTTATTTGATAACGCCCATAAGGATTTAGAAAACAATGGTTGGCTGGTGTTTATACAGAGGTTCGAGGGTTTCAATCTTTTTGTTGCACAGCAATTCGCCCTTACCTTTGACGGGTACAGGGCTAAAGTAGGTGACATACAGCTTGAACTCAATAAAGAATTCATAAGCTCTGCTACAGGATTAGCAGCCATGGGCCAGCGATGGTTTAAAAACTCCAAAGTCGACGAAGTGTCGTGGCCTTTGTTATTCGTATCATGAAAGGTTGTGCCCTGTGACAAAGGTATGCCTATTTCCACCCTCAAACCTAGGTGGCATAATCTTTTGATAATGGTTAAACAATTTGTGACCTGTAAAGGTCGGTATGGATTGGTTTTTCTTTATCACCTCCGGTTGTTGATGAATTTCATGGGTTATCCTTTGAACATGCCGCATTACTTCTTGCGTAGTCTTTATAAGATGTCTAAGAGGTTCAAACGCGACAAGGCTGATAGCAGCTTGTTTCACCATGGCTTGATTAGACTCATCGTCGTCCACCATTTAAACCTTCACGGCGATAATTGGCAAGCCTTTCTATCTCGAAATGGCTTTGTTGATTCAGAGTGTGTCCAAATCGACAAGTCTGTGGTCAGTGAGACTATGGTCGGGCCACCCGTGCCATTTCATATCCTCCTACCCCCTGCCAAACCCTCAGTTTTCCCTGACATCTACCTACCCGACATTATAACAGACAAGATTGAGGCTGTTAAGAAGCCTGTGAGTAAGAGAGTCAAGGGTAATCCTACTGTCGACAACAAGGGTAAGAAAAATGCTCGATTGATATCGAGACTTGCCCGGAACAAACCTAAGTCAAACATCGATAAAAAACCCATAGTTCTGAGCGAGGACTCGGACTCTGATATTGAGCGCTTCCTAGCTGGAGAGTACCCTTATTCACATGGTCTAGGCTCCAAACAACCCTATGACTATGTATCTAATTTTCCCCCATGCCTAAAGAACAATCCTAACTACCCGGGAATCAAGTTGCACAATGAAAACCCTAGTGACTTAAACAAACCCTCGACTGTTATGTCGAAGCCTGAGCAAACATCATGCATCCAATGCAGTGTGTGGATAGAGCGTTATTGCACTGACGTTCCCTTATTACAATCGAAGATCGAATCTTTAGAGAACCAAGTTACAGTGCTGTCGAGAGAAAGGGACAAGCTTCAAGCTAATGACAAGAAACAGAAAACCACTGGTTTGATTGTCTTTAGGAATGTCGAATTGGATACAACCTTCGTCAATTCCAAACTATCATAATCGAAGTCGTTTCTTATTGTCCAGGTATGAATTTCAATATGAGTTTTGCTTTGTAAATTTGTTTGAATTGTTGTAACATATTCGGTTTTGCTTCCAAATTAGCTCTGTTCGTTTTGATTCAAAATGATTCTGTTATAGTTTAAACGATTTTGTTATGGATCTTGTACAGTAGATTCATTCTGCTAAAATCAAATGTAGCTATGATTTGGTTATGAAATTTTGTCGTGCCTAGTTTAGCAATTGATTGGTTTTGACTGGGTTTGATTCATTTTAGAATAATTTTGTTGGTTTGAATTAACAAAATCAATGGGGTTTGCTTTCGCTTGGATTTGAATTGCATCTAACCTGTACAGGAGATTTTTGTGCTAAAATTAGAACACGGTTATGTTTTGATTTGATACAAGTTTGTTGTGGTTGGATGCCATCGGCGCTGATTTAGTTCGTATGATTTGATGTTGAAACGATTTCGTAGGATTGAATTGGTATGATCTTTTATGAAGTGAAATGCATCATTATTAGGGATTGGTTTGATAAATACAATGTAGTCTATTAAATTGGAAAAACGACTATGTTTTGTATTGAATCATCATTCTCGTTTGGATTTGGATTACTTTTGGCCTGTGCAAAAGATCTATTTGCTAAAATCATGGAGCTGGGTTGATTGATACGATTTCACATAACGATTATGTCATCTCCAAACTGTTTTGATTCATTCCTTTTTGATTTGATTTGCAAACAATTGTTGTGTGTCTCGAGTTAGCACGATTGCTTGTATGAGTTGGATTGGTATCGAAAATAGATTTGATGCTGCTTTGTTGGGTTTGATTTTCAAAAACGATTTTGTTAAGCTCACATCGACATATTTTGTCTCTGTTGAATTCGTATGAAAAACTCGGCTAATAGTTCGTTTTGAAATTGATTCAAGTGATGATTTTGTTGACTGTCAATCGATTTTGTCTGTCCCTAATTGGCAAACGTTTGACAAATCCCACATATCATGTTATCAACCGATTAATTCAATTACGATTTCATTTGTATCAATTTACATACAAGTTTTGATTTGATTTGCAAATAGCATGGGTCATTTGTATATGTTTAATATAGTTCTATTAATTTGAAAAAATGATCCTGCTGATTTCGTTTGGATTCGAAAATGATTTTGTTGTTGGCTGAAGCAACATAAATTGTTGGTGTTGATTTCAATTGGTTCATGAAAACGATTTCATTGCTGTCGAGTTATCTAATACGATTCTGTTTACCCGAAATTGTGATAACAAATTGAACAGAGTACATCTATCTCTGTAATCATTCGATTGATCATAATCTTGTCTGCTCTCGAATTAGTATAACAATTTTTTATTTGAATGATTCGTTTGTTTTCAAATAGCAATTAGATATTTGTTTAATAGTTTGAATTTAATTCTTTGAGTTTTGAATTGGTTTTAAAACGATTATGTGCTTGATTTAGACTAGCTACATAATCTCAAGATTCTGTAGCTAGTCTTAAGAATTAGATTTTTGTCCATTTTATCAATAAAATATCCTCTTAACTTATCTATTTTTGTCCTCTTTCAGGTACATTCGAATTGTAATGATCAATTGGGCATGCTGTGGTAGTTTAGGAGATATTTGTGTGACGTAGTTTTTATTTTAAGTTGTTAGTTTGAGTCAGAAATAGAGACTTGGGGATATTATCCGAGATTTTTGTAAACTGTTTTGATAATTCCCACAGGGATGTTTCACCCTGTGGGAGGTCTTTAAATACTTGTTTTTTTTGTAATAATGATCATCATCACTGTGTGGAGAACCAGACTATGGATTTATGATTCAGACTGAGACGAAAGTTGATGTCTTGTAACAGCTTTCACTTTCAATATATCAAACTTTTGTTTCAAGTTTTTGCATATCAGTTGGCAATTAATTATCGACTACTTTAGCTATCATAATTCTTTGCATGTTGATGTGATTTGATTTATATGTTGTCTGTATCTGATCTCTCCTATTTTTTAAAGTACAACAATTACTTTGTTTCAGTTAATGAATTACAGATTTCTCTTCTTCGTTAATTGAATCATTTTGTATAGATCTTTGCATGCAGATTTATCTAACTGTGAAGATTTGTAAACCATAAGATTGCTGTAATTTTTATGTCTTGTTTGTCCTGTAATTATATCTGAATAGCACAACAGCTTCCCGTTTACGAGAAGATCGTGGAGAATCTGGTGCGGGTTTCCTCCCACCAAACAATTGAATTAACCATCATACACAGGACAAACCTGAAGCGTTACTTCATGTCAATTTGTTATTTAGTATTTAATAGTTAATTTGTTAGTATAATTTAAGTAGTTTAGTTAGATATATGTATAGTTTAGATTTGTAGTTAGAGTTATTATTTTAGTTGCTTAGTTTAGTTAGTTTTATTTTATTTCTTTTTCATAAAATTATAAAATAAAAAAGAAACAATAGTCTCGTTGACTTAGGACAGATTACAAATGAGTTTTACAGGTTTTCATTCAAATCTGTAATTTGTAAATATTGTACATTTGTAATTAAATTTGACTCTGTTAGTAATTGAACATTTGATTTTATAGAATTATAGTTGTGTAGTATTAAATAGTAAATTGTATATATTAATAGTTTAGATTTGTTTATTAGTTTGTTTTAATAGTTATTTTTAGTTAGATTAGTTAATTTAGAGTAGTTTTCTTTTGTTTTCTTAGGACTTAGATCGGCTAACGGAGCCGCTAAACCCATCAGGGTGGGTTATCCCAAACGGCTTGGGTTATTTAGACAACCCCGGATCGGATCCACTCTTCCAATTGACGAATGGTCAATTTCGCCCGTCAACACAACGCTTTCATTGTTTTCTAAATAAAAATTGGAAGTTGTTGAGACAAATTATTGTTTTGCTTTTTTTCGTTGAGATTCAATGTGTTGTGGTGTGGTTGTTTAGAATAGTTGTTTGAAGTGATCATATCCCAACTATTATTTTGCATATATGGCCTTATAGATATGAGGTGATGAATTTTTTGATTAATTTCTGCGAGGTTGAGTCTCTGAATAGGTCCATTGGTAACCATTGAGAGTTTTGTTATTTTTTCTTATGTTGCTTTGCCACTAAACATGCTTGATAGTTCAAGTTGATGCTATTTTTTGAAAGGATACTTTGTTTAATAAGGTGCTCTTGCATGGATGTATATTGTTCTCATCTTTGTGGTTGTGCTTGTGACCATTGCTAAACTTGTGATAAAGGATGATTTCTTCAATAAGGCACTCTTGCATAAATGTATACTGTTCTCATATTTGTAGTTGTGCTTGTGGCCATTGTTAAACTTGTAACAAAGGTTTTTGGTGTAGACAATTCTCTCTATGTTTGATGCATTGGTAAGTGGTCAAGACAATCTTAATTTCATTTTACTATTTTGCAAGTGAATGGCCATCAAATTTATATTATTATGTCTTCTAGATTTGCAACAAGGTTTTATAGAGTTGCGATGCTTGCTAATGTACCATTCCTTGCATGTTATATGTAGTTTACATCCCTACACTCAAAGAAGTAGTTGTCTTCTATAAAAGCAAAGATACTCATGAGTGTGCTTGAATTTCATGTTAGTAGGCTTTCTTTATTGATATAGGTATTCTCAATACATTATAATATTGAATCCTTGAAGTTTTTTTAATAGATTAATATACATTTGGATTCCTTGAATGTTGAAACCAATTTTTTTTCAAAATGCACCATATTAGACATGAGTGTCTTGGGTGTTTGTGGCATTTTAAAATTGAGGAAAGGGAAGATAGTTATATTTTCCTAATGATTGCAATGTGACATACAATAGAGAATATATTTGTATGTTTAGATATCTATATATTGTTTATTTTGGCCAATAACAATCGTTCTTAAAGTTTGGAAAGTCGGGGGGAAAATATGGTTGAAAGAAGCACATAGTTTATCGCAAGAATTAGTGTGTTTTTCTCATAGTTAGATGTTTTGAATTTATATATACTTTTATTAAATTCCATTATATTGTAACTTATAAACTGCAATTTTAGCCACTAATGATCTTCAGATGTCATGATATCCGTGGAAAAAAGATCATAGGTTGAATTTTGATGTAGTGGAAATAAATGGAATTTGTAGCACAAATTATATTATTGTAACGATGTAAGTGAATTGTTTGGTGAGCATCAGTGGGTCAACCATTGACTTTGATTATGTCCTTGTGCTTTAATGCTATTCATTGTAATTTTCTCATCTTTCAAATATTTGTGACTATGCTTTCGTTTTCGTTTATTTGCATATTTGACTAGTAAACTTGAGATTTTTTTTCATTTGGATATATCAATAGGCACTGGAGCTCTTCACCTTTTCAGTCTCTTTAGGAAATAATTCTCGTATTTGGATTAATTTTTTGTCGACCAAAGCTACGAGGTAAGAGTCTCTTCTCCTCTTAATATAAAGTTACCAAATGAATTGAAAAGAGAGTAGGTATAGTAAACACTATTGTAGATGAGACATGTAGTTTTGCAAACTACCTGTTAATTCTCTTAAGATTGCATGAAAAATTAGACAAAATTGATGTTTTTTGGTAGATTCCTTGAAAAATTAGACAAAATTGATGTTTTTTTTGGTAGATTGCTTGAAAAAATAGACAAAATTGATGTTTTTTTGTAATGAGTTGTTTTAAAACATTTTTTTTTTCAAATAGATCATTTTGCATATCTTCTTGTTATCGGTCTTTTATTAATTGTCTTCTTGGCGCATATTAAAATGATAATTTTTCAAATCTATATATGTTTATAAAAAAGTCAATCCTTTTATAAACTTGATTTTATTGTATTTTATATACATTGATTTTTTTGTATTTTTCTAAAAGTAAAATGTAAAAAATCATTTAGTTTTTAAAATAAGAAAATATATGAATTTTTTTATTAGTGGTATTTGACTATATTTTACATACTTTAATATTTTTGTGTATCTTTCTACAAGTAAACATGAGAGCAATCATAAATATTTTAAAATAAAATGGAATTAAGTGAATATTGATATAACAACTTTAAATAATGATGTTTTTAGCCATTGTGAAAATAATAAATGCAAACAAATTTTCATTTCAAATCAAACACATTTATATGCATCAATTTTACTATACATTTGTTGAAATAATAAATGCGAATGAATTTGTCATTGAATCAACTCTCCACACCTCCATCGCCTCTTTACCCACATTACATTTTGTACTACTCTTTTCCATCTTGATATTTTCCTAAGGAGGCAATTGAGATGTCCAAAGTCTTACCTCTACCCTTCAGTCTTGGGCTTGCATTTTTTAGGTAGAATTTGTAACCAAGGGCTCCAGAGTAGTCACGGTGAATATCTCATTATCTGCATCATAACTTGGGGACCACCTAGGGCATGCAAGAGGGTAAAATGGTGATTGTGAGGAGATTTCACTTTTTGAGGCCTTTCTTTTCTCTTTCTCTTCCACCATTAAAGCCAATGTGTCAATTGAAAAGGGGGGTAGGATGGGACTCAACATAGATAATAGATGGTTGAAGGTCTACATAGGATTAAGACCAAATGTGGTGGGAGTCCCTCCTGTTGCAAAGAGGCAGAGAAGGTTGAATTGTCTAGAGGAGGTGGAGGGGGATGAGTAAGTGGTACCATAAGAGGTTCCCACTACCTCAAATAGAGTAGGATTTTTAGAGGCATCTTCCACTCCCCCTTCTAATTCTCCTTCTGATTTTCCTTTCTTATTTCTCTTGGTCTATATTTCATTCTCATTATCTCCCTCTTCCCTTTTTTTTCTTCTCTTTCTCTTTGCATCTGTGTCCTTGTTGTCCTCCCCTCTTTTATTAAGAGAATTTCCTCCTCGCACAACTAGTGCTTCTAGGCCCTACTAAATTCCATGAGAGGTTTGTTGCTATTGGGGAGGGGGGTTTGTTTTCTTACTACTCCATTTATGTACTATTAGAAGTCCTAGGTGTTATAGGGCTAGTAGCAGTGGTTTCTTTTCCCAGCTCTTCCATCATCCTTTCATATTCCTACTTAAACTACTAATGAATGGATCATAATAGAGGTAGTTCCTTCTACATGTTGTAATTGGTAAGCAGGTAGGTAGTTTTTTTGGTAGGCCAATTTCATCCAGTTCCCCATTCTGTGTGTTTTGTCACACTTCAATAGGTCTAGTTGAAGGGGAAGAAGGTATGTTTGTTCTATCTAATGCCAGTCAATCAAATGGATATGGATATGGTTGATATGCATACAACTAGGTGGGGAGTAGTTCATAAGGTAATCCATCCCTTCATATCCCTCCATTCAAAGGAAAAATGGGGTTGGACATGGTTAGTTAACGTTAAGTAGTTCCCGATAAGAGGTAAGGGTGGTTAGTTCATGAGGCAAGGACTCGAGCTACTCCTCTATCTCATGTAGTCATTCCTTCCCCTCAAAGAGCTACTCGAGATACTTTACCAGGTGTTCGTGAGTATCTAGGTGGAAATAGAAGGCTGGAACTAATTGAAACCCTTGAGAGGAAAGGGAATAGTTTCTTTGTCCATCACATTTGAGAGGCCTACTTTTTTTTGTTTTCAATAACTCAGTGTAGAATTTTGGAGCATGCAAGGTTAACTTATAATCCCACGAGCATGGGAGGCTATTTCCTACCATACTCACTATATCAACACTCATACAACCACAAGGTTCATATTTGAAAATCTCATCTCTAGGTTTGGATGTCATAGAATTCTGACAACGGATCAATGTCGACACTTCATGAGCTCCACCATCAATACCTTAACCCAATAATTTATGATACAACACCACTCCAGTATCCCATATCACCCATAAGAAAATGGGATGATTGAAGCATTCAACAAGATTTTGAAACAAGTGCTTAACTAAAGTTTGTGCAATCAACTATGATAATTGGTATGAGTGAATACCAATTGTGCTTTGGGCATACAATACAACAACAAACAAATTAACAAAAGATAAACCCTTCAGTCTAGTTTATGGTAAGGAAGTAGTGGCACCTAAAAGGTTTGTAATACCCAACATGTTCATTGTGCAAGCCACAAAACCATTAGAGGAAGCTTCCATTCAGAGTTGTATTACAAAACTAATGGGATTGGAAGAAGACCGATTCCTAGAACAGTTCCATCAGACAGTTGATAAGTCACGACAAAAGGCATGGCATGATCGCCATATTAAAAGAAATACTTTCAACAATGGAAACTTGGTCTCACTCTATGACAACAAGTACTTATAAGCAAGATCAAGAGAAAGAATAGTAAGATCAAAAGCAAGATCAAGAGTTGATCAGTGGTTTCGTATCTAGTTGATAAGTTCCTTGTATCTATATTGTTGATGTATTTCTTGTGTTTATCGAAGTCTAAGTATTTTTTACTAAGTAATGTGATGCTATCGAATTGTGTTCGTAGCTTCCTGGGGTTGAATTGCTAATGGTATAAAGAGAAGTTATCTATAGGATTTTCTCTTGTTTTTTATGCGGTTCTATGTTCCCATGTTTAAGTAAGAATTTGTAAAGAGGAGAGTGAATTAGATGTCAAGTGTAGTGGATGTCCTAGGTCAATGGTGTTTGTATCTCAATGTGTAGTTAAGGATGGGTTTGTTGGCAAAAGTACCAACACGAGAGATGTAGAGTTCTTATAAACCATGTTATTTGATAGTATATCATACAGATAGGCTATTAGCGGTATGATTTAGCCCATGATATAGCTACAACAATATTACTAAAGTACCTTCTATTACTAGAATTATAAGTATAGTATGGGGAATAAGTATTAATGTAGTATATTTAAGGGGATTACCAATAAACACTATATATTAGTATGTAGTAGTATAAGGGATTTAATAGGATTACATATAAATAGGTTATCCAACTAAGTATATTCTAGAGCTCCATGAGATATCCTTTTATCCAAAATTATACATAGAACTTGAGAGTTTGAACATTGTGTGTAGATTGCCAGAGAATAGGTGAAAGAGCCAAAGGCTATAGAGCCATATAGTATATCTCCCAAGAGCTTCCTTAAAGTAAGTGACTAAAGGAGGTTTCTCAAGAGCCATAGAACTCCAGAGCAGAGTTATATAGGACTATAGACAAGAACTAAGTAACTCGCCTATTATAGCCCTATTATTATTAGTATGTATAATAATGTAGTATAGTATACTCGAAGGCCTATTAATATTCTTATGATATTAGTGTCTTAATATACTAAAGTACTTGTTATTTGTATAGGCAATGAATTACCCTATAGTTCGAATGAATGTCCTTATCCCTTTTGAGCAAATTAAAGCTTGAGTGGTTTATCTTGGTCAACATCCAGCCTAAGGTTGGCTGATAAACCAACTTACTATGATTAATAATGTGCCCCCCCCCCCACGTATTGCTTCCCAATGCACAAGGTTGGATTTTTTCACCGCTTTATGTCATTAAATCATAGTTGTTGGCTCCCTTATTTCTTATTTAATTCAATAATGGAAAACATGGATCTTGTCTAAAGACAAGTACTCAGTCATATTATGAGCATGGGAACTCTCCTTTCTCATCTATCCATTTTGGAATCAATTACATTGGTTCTTTCCCTGCTCCCTTTAGTAATTAGGAAATGGGGTCAAGATAACCTAGAAAGATTCACTTTCTTCGTATTCTCCTCTAGGCTCTCCCAAGTGTCGATTTAGCTTAATTCCATAACAAGTCACTCCACATTCTCTACAGGTCTTGGTTCTTCCTTTGAAAATTCATGAGTTGGTTGTGTAAATGGAAATTATGAAATGTAGTTGATCCTATTCTTTTCATATATTACTATAAGTAAGTATAAGATAAGATAATAAAAATAACTAAGTCGCGTACCATATGGAGGATATATCTTATCCTTCTATTTCAAGCATCCTTGTACTAGAACACTTAATCTAGTATCTCTATTACTATATGACTATAAAAGCTATATTGATGATGATGATGATTAATGTCCAATGAGACCGAAATGGCCTATCAGACCTTAAGAAGGTAATGGATTACTTGCAATTCTTTAGAATTTTGTTTATGTGCTCGAAAAGCATTAAGAGAAGCTTTCCAATATCACCATAGTTTTGTTGAGTTAAAAGGTTAGGAAGGCACGTAGTGTGACAAATATTTTGAAATTGAGATATAATATGGGTATAGGCTGGACAATATAAGAGAAAGTTCTTTTTATATTCAACCCTCTTAGTGTCACAAAGTTGACACACTATTTTGTCCTATGGAGTTTTAGGAATTGAACAACGCTCGGTTTCACTATGGAGCTCATGATGATTTGTTCTTATTTTAGAAATGCTTATTTTTTTCTTTACACTTGTCAAAACATAGAGATAATTTTGATCTTTTAGATTAGGGTTGATTACCTCCTTATAATACCTTTATTTTATTTTATCCTCCAACTCTTTATCATACCACACTTTCTCCTTAAATTTTGATTTAATAATATTTTTAATAGTATCATTATTCTGCAAAATGGTCTCTTCCATGATTCCCTAATGGCTTAGCCAAGAATAGGCATCTTTATGCCATCCCTGCTTGAGTCGAAGGTAGTTATGGATGGATTTTGAAGCAATTTTGGGAAGCCTCTTGTATTCCATGTTGCTTAACTTGTTCTTATACATTAGGTATCTAGTCATAGTCATGTTCTCAATGAGGGAAACGCTTGTTTATAAGAGGAGAATATGATAGGGAGTATTTTCTTTAATTTTGAGATTATAGGTTATAAAATTATTTTGTATTTTCTCTATATTTCTCCATGATTCTCGAGAGATACTAAATCCCCAAACTTCACATCCATGTAGAATAAGAAGAGTAACAAGAGTCTTAAACATGAGTTTTTTCTTATCCCATATCCAAAGATTGATTGATTTACAATTGCTTTCAAGCCCGTAATAAGTTTTTCATCCTCGATTTATCCTTTTCTCAATACTATAATTCCAGTTGAACTTGTGGTGAATATCAATACCAAGATATTTGTATGAAGACACTTCCTCCAAGTTTTTCATGTTTTCATATACGAAAGTATCATATGTGATCTTATTGGATTTAATGATCATGACTTTTGTTTTGCCAGTATTAACAATCATACCCATATTGGAGAAAAAATCCTTGAGGATTCTTAGTTTCTCTCCAAGATCGTGGGGAATCCTCACCATAAGAATGATATCATCAACAGAAAGAAGAAGATTGATGACTACACTAGTGAGAGTTGGGCCAACACAATCTGCTTCTTCCAAACACTCCTCTAACTTGTTAATGTATATTCCAAAAAGGGTAGGGGATAAGATTATGATAAGAGCTACACCATAATTCCTTATACCTATAGCGCCTTCTATACTACCATGATTCTATGATCTAGGTCTTATTATAATAAGAATTTTAATGTGTTCAAACTTGAATTCTCATAGTGTTGTTTACCATACCATTTCAAGTGTAGAGGTATCCTTGGTACTATATTAAGAATTATGGGACACGAGCCCTCATAAACACTTACCTGATTACATATGATAGACTTATTTTGATGAGAGGGACTATGAATGAATCAATGCATTCAGTTCACCTTCGCCACAAATCAATGCCAAAAGGGATATAGTGTCCGTGGGATTTTCATGATAATATTCAACACTTCATATGTGGGTTGGCTCTCTATCCCTCTCTCACGAGAAAAAACTATTCAAATAGCACACCCCTAAAGAAGGGGAAGGGAATGTCGAATTGGATTGGCGTGGTTATGTTTCTCAAAGATAAGTGAAGTTTTTTTTTAATGGTCCATGGTTAATTAATAGAGGATATGTTGAATAGGGTCCATGAATAACTAATTAAGATGAGCCTCTTAAGGGATAAGCATCAATGGATATATAGTGGGAGGATGTGAAGGAAAAGGTTGTGAGATACCTCGTCAAATTAGTTCAAGGTCAACAAAAATCAAGGTAGATACCAAATCATCATCAACTCAGTTCGAGGTAAACAACAATAGGGGTTTCTCATAGAGGTTTGGAAATGTTCCATTAAAACAATTGATGCCTAATCCAAATGATACATGTGACAAGAATAGTGTAGTGGTCATATATAAAGAGAACTCCCAAATACTGTTGGAATATAAGGAAATAGAGGCTCATTTTTATGATGTGCAACAACTTCGTGGGTCACTAGTACAACTCAATTAGAAGCTAGAAACCATCGATTCAAATGAGATAAATAGTCCATCATGCACGGAAATATCATCATGCCAATAATTTCCCATCAATGGTGACACATTGCCTTTGATGACTATCCTTTCCTAATGTATATATGTTCCATGACCTTGGCATAAATCCCCTTTCAAACAAGTGGCATGTGACCTAGATTACATTCTTTAAATTTTTCTTCTACCCCTCACATTAGGAGACAAGCATGAAAGACATATGTTTGAATGTAAACCTTCATTTGCAGACATTTTTTCTCAAACAATAATTTAATTTATCGATGCTAGAGATATGTTTGAATGAAGACCCTCATTTATGTACATATTTTCTCAAACAATAATTTAATTTATCGATGCTAGAGGAAAAATCATTGACTACGTGCTTGCCTATGTTGACCATGTATAAATTTTATAATTGAAGAGAAGAAGTACATATTATCCACCCTGCCAACTTATCTTTTATTGCTTTTGGGAACATAAGATTTCCTCATAGATTGATTCATTGCAAGTTTGTTGAACTTGAATATAATTACTACAAAGCAATGGATATACCTTTAAATGTGCATTATAATTTACCAAATTGAAGGTTGAAATTTAATATTGAACATCATTATTTCAAAATTAATGAGAGATATTTCAATTAATATCCATTTTGAAAGAAAAAAAAAAGTATAATCATATTACCAAATTCATGCAAAAGAGAAAATATGGGAAAAAAAGTTCAAATTAATAATATTGAACTAATAAAAGATTTAGATACTAATTAAGTGTGTTTTTTATGTTTAAATCAAGTTATCTTTCAAGGTATAGTTTATGATGATGGATTAGAAAATTAGTCACCCCTTTCATGCTTTTAATGTTATATGGAATGAGAAAAAACAAATTGTTTCTTATTCTTGATGAAGTTTATACACTAAATTGGGAGCATGGGATTAGATTTCTTCAACACGTTGGAAATGAAAAAGAATTTTTCCACTTCCTTCATATTGGGGGAGAGAGGTTTCTGCACTACTACATGATTATCGGAGTACATATTAAAGAGAGGGGGCTGCCAAAGTGCATGTGTAAAATTTCAGCCATGGATGCTCCTACATCTGGCAGAGCCTCGCATGTCATATAGACAAATCCCTTTCTCACTAATAATGATTCGAAGAAAGACAAATATTTGATTGTGTTGAATGTGCACCTTCATGGTGCGCAGTCAATCCCTACCCCTTTGTAAATATATCAAAGACTAAGAAGTTATTAAGAAAATTATAGAAAAGATGGATATAAAAGCATAGTTTTTTTTATATATGATCGAGAGTCAAAATTTGTGAAGGAGACCCATTCTGGTTAACATCCCATCTATTATAGCCTTAATTTCCTATGCAAGCAAACATCTATTTAATTGCATATTGATATATCTTTATACAACCATGAAGGGGGCATATGAGATTGTTGAATAGAAGGCATGGAATCCTCGATGTGTGTGCTCTTTTCATTTTTTGTCATAATACCTATCCATGGGTTACTCCTTAATTGGCACAAGTAAATGCTCACTAAGTCCCATTGCCAAAGACAAGTGGCTGGAAGATTTTGGAAAACCAATGAATGAATATGCCCTTTTTCCTCTAATTTCACAAAAACTAATGTTTTAAAACACTTTATACATACCAAATACTCACAACTTGAAACAAAATATAATAAAAATCAAATATATTATATTTAGACGATACCTCCAACAAATTTGGGAGAGAAAGGAAAGTGATGTTAGTTTTTCTCATTGAATATGTTTTTTTCTTTAAAAGACATACAATATGACACAAAATTGATTATTCAAGTCATCTTTGCAAATAAATTTTGTTTTAGACACGATGGTGTCATTAAGGATAAGCAATTAATTGTCCACACAATTATAAGTTGAAATGAATCCACTGTCAATTGGGTTTAGATCGAGTGGTTGGGAGGAATGATTGGTATCCTCCCTACCCAAGTTCAATTCCCACAAGTGACATTTGAGGTCATAACAAGTATATACTTATAATGACTTTGAGCCTTGTTGTTGATCGACCCTCTTCCATGAATATTTTAGGGTTTACCCTAGGAAGGGTCAAAATGAAACTATAATGAATTTGTGCTTCAAACCTTATAAAGAATACAAAGATCTATACTTTGAACCCTAGAAGAGATGCATAAGAAATTTGATTTTATAGTAAATCTTTAATATATATGTGTGTGTGTGTGTGTGTGTGTGTGTGTGTGTGTGTGTTTTCTTGTCAATGGTGGACTAATAGAATAGCCTACACATTAAACATAATACTTTACATAGACATAACATAAACCTTATATTAATCTCTCAAACAAATCCACAATATTAATGTTGATGCCATATATGTCATAATTTGGTGAATAGTTATTATAAGTATACAAATAAATTGAGTGGACCTAACAACATTTCCTTATATTAATATCTCACAGAAACATTATATTAATGTGGATGTCCTATTACATATATTCATAAATGCGTGAATAGTTGTTAAACCTATACAACTAAATTGAGTGGGCATATCAAGTTGTGTTTGGAATATGAGAGGGAGGCAATGTGTGTAATCCTAACGTCACACGGTGCCATGCCCAAATTGTGAGAATCGTTGGAAACCAATAGCACCATGACCAAATTGTGAGAATTGTTGGAAACCAAATATGTTAGGGCCAGAGAATGTAATAATAGATTGGTGGATGACATAGAGATAGCACACTCAACAAAAATTGTGACTGCAATAATTTTCAATCACTTTAACCACTCATTTTTTTGCTCGAACTCAATCCTGTGACTTGTAACAACCTCTGCTCACATTAAATCTTGTATCCTATAGTGTCTAAATCAACAACAAAAACAAAAGAAATTTTTTTGTGTTCTCTCTCGTGATTGGAAAAATATTTGGTGATTTTTTTCTTTTTAGTTATTGCTTCTTTTCCGCTATTGGTTGACATTGGCCATCAACATAGCACGAAGAATAAGGGAAGAAGTAATGAGTTAATGGTAGTGCAGAAACAGAGATGAGAGGGGGGTAAAGAACTAATCCATTTTCCTTGACCATTTAGATCACTAGATCCATGTGTAACTAGTTTGGTGGTTCATTTTCAGAAAGAGAAGTTTTGTCTTAATTTCTGTATGAATGTATGTATTGCTCTATCTGATAACATGATTTAAATGAGTAAATTGAAGAGATGATAATAACCTTAATAGACTCGGGTGCGGGCATTCTCAATGTGGAGCAAAACTAACGAGACATTGCTAAAACATAGAAAGGCACACCCATTCGAGCATGAGTCCATCCTGGAGGAAGGAAGGGAGACATTGATTACCCACCAAGAGAAAAAAGAAGGCAGGGAGCCAAACACGATAGCCACAAGACACATGGATGATATATGGAGAGTTGTAATTCACTGTAGAGATGGGACAAGTGGTGCGTTGCAAGTGGGAAATGACAGACAACGAAGGTTGAAGAAGGACCTTCCCCTTAAAGAACACCTTTAGCATAAAAAATTCAATGGGTCGTTGCCATCCATTCAAGGTGGTTCCATCATTCTCGATCCCCCTTGGGGCCCACATCCATGGCTCATATTTTCAACTGATCAACCACCTCTGTTTTCGATGGTAGGACTAGAAAATGAATAAATCGGACTTTAAGTAATCACTATATATACTAGAAACAACCACTTTATAAAAGTGATTGATATACGTCGATCGACGCCATTAATATTAAAAGGTGGAAAATAACGTTGATCGATATATATCAACCACTTTTCCAAAGTAGTTATTGCTAGTTTAATGATTGACAGTGGGGGTTTTATGTGAGTGATAAGATGATAATATAGATATTTCAAGCTATATTCATATTGGCAATGTCTACACAAATAGAACTATTTGTTTGGGTAGGCCAAAGAATTTGATGTGATGAGCGTAAATTATTTTTCCAATACATTACATTCTTCAAACGTTTAAATATATTTGTTCACACTATTAAATCGATGCTCCATTTAAAACCCTATCGTCCATCGCTTTTATTTTATTTTGGTGTTCGCAAGGCTTCTTTAAAAGTGCTCACTTTTCGAATAAATGTTAGATATCGCCATTTTACGATCAATGTAATAACATTTTTCAAATTCAATAGAAACTTTACGGTCAAGTTATATGGATTTTGTTACGGTTTATTAAAATCAATTATAATTGGATATTTTGAATATAGAAATTGTATTTTGGTTGAAAATTCTTTGTATGTAATGAATATTAGCGTGGTGTTACTTTACAAAATTTGATAATATGATTTTGTCCATAGCAGGTTCACTAATAGATTTCAAATATGTTGAATAGTTGTAAGTCAAAATAAATTAAAAGATTATAAAAAGTTATTGGGACCCCACACTTACTACCCTACGCAGTGGCGCTTCTCCATAATTCGACAGTCCAGGAATTTTAATTGTCTAAAAGATAAGAGCAGTTCAACTAAGAGTCCTTATTCCATTATGAAATAAATGCTCAAAATATCGTCTTATATAAGTAGAGAATTGTTGTGATTTATTAAATTACAACACATACGACATTAAACATAAAGAGGTCAACTTTCATTAAACCTACGCAATTGACTATGATCTGATTGCTTGTGGCTCTCTTATACTCTATCTAAGATTTATTTGACCTCTTGATTGATCAATGGAGGGACTGGTAGCAGGTTCGATGGGGAACAATCATATGTTGATGTTGATACTGATGCTCATACCATTATATCTTTTTGTGTCCTCTTTATACCATCAAATTACACGTACAAAAACTCTTCAATTTTTTTTTAACCTTTTCTTATTATTCATCTTTGAGGCAAGCCTATATTCTTAGATTCATTTTTTTAGTATGCTTGTAAATGATTGTTCTGCCACTATGGGATTAGGGTTTGTAGTAGTGATTTTTAACAACTTCAAGGTTGGAAATTGGTTTGAGGAATCAGTTGGTTTTTTCAATTGAGTATTTTCTGGAAAAAAAAACTATTTTATGAGTCTTTTAATTAGGAAAAAGGATTATACACCATTCTTAAAATATTTCCACTTTTTCTTTTGGATTTTTTCATTGCATATTATGAAAATAAAAATTGTATGCCATTGTATACTTAAATATGAGGAGAGGGAATTTGGATTATCAAAGTTTAACCCTAAAACCAAGTATCACATTAATTTTCAAACTAATCATAAGTTGGAATTCCTTGGCAATCCCTTTTCGAAATGGAGAGATACCTTAAAACCAATCTTTAAAATGAAGTGCATGTTTTGCTATTTTTATATTTTATGTAAACCTTATTCACTTCTCAAATAAAGTAAATGGCTTAGTAGAGAGAGTAAATGGATTTAGAAATGTATGAGGTGTTGATTAATTGGGTTGGTTGTCATTGATGTCAACCCTTGAAGCAAGTCCGGTAGCAAATTTTGGTAGCCCAACAATAGGGTTAAGGGATCTAAGTTTGTTTGATGTATAATGGTATGAAGTTTATTATATTTGTAGGTGAAATTATTCTAGATGGATAGTACATATCATGTCATTTCCGATGATATGTGGAACGTCGCATAACTCTTCACGGTTAGAGAGTTATGGCCTTATGAAGTTAGAGAACCCTCATGAGTTATCTAGAAGTCAAAGAAGTCAAAATTATTCTAGAAGCTCCTAGAAGAAGTTGACTAGTCAAGTGAGTAAAACTAGGAGTTAATCATGGGTCAAATTGTTCCAATAAGAAAATAATTGAAAATAAATTAATTGCAACTAGAAGTGGAGAATTTACTATTTATAGCAAAGTGGGTTAGAATAGGGTTAGCCCTGAAACAAGGAAATTGGGTCAAGTTGGTTAAAAGGTAACCCCTTGAGGAAGCTACATGGAAGTATAAATAAGAGAGAAAGGCTCTCCTATTAGCACATATTGAGTACAGTGAATATCTATTATTGTGTAAGGTTTATCGCAAGTACTCATTGGTACATCTGAAGTTGCGCAAGTCTGAGGTAGCACGAAGGGTTGACGACAAAAGTTTCGAAGTTTCAGAAATACTGAAAAAAAAAAAACCTAGTTTATGAGTTCTACGCGGGCTAACAGTATAGTAGGGTGTGTACGTACACGGGCTAACAATACAATAGGGGGCATACATGAGGGTAAAGTCATAAAAACTGGAGAAGATGAAGATACCAAGTCTCCAGAGTCTGAAAGTAAGCTCCTAGGAAGGTCTACAGTGATAAGGTACATCAGATCTATCTACTGATCCTAAAGGTATGTTTTATTTCTATGAGTAGTTGGATTTTGTTGTCTACAAGAGAAATGGTTATGGGGGTTTGAGGATTTTCCATAGAGATATTATTGGTTGCATGGGATTTTTTGTATAAGTTAGATCTACAGAAATGCAGTGCTGGTATAATCAATATTTATCATTGATACATCTTGTTAGTGTTGAGGCACATCTTGTATTTCTTGGCATATGGTGTAATGTTCCCAACCAAATCTGATGTAAATATCAGATTAATATGGTTGAGAAAAATTTTCAAACACTTGGTATACAATCCCTCAACTCTGATGCAGGAGCATCGCTCCACTTCAACACGCGCCAGTCAAATTCACGCGTGGTGCGCATTCAAGGAAGGAGAGGCATCGCCCTCTCATTTTTGCCTCGAGAATCCAAGGTGAGATCCAGGCATTTAATAAGGACGAGCTAGAAGAAAAATATATGCCTTTGCACAAGCTAGAGATAAGGTTGCCATTAATAGGCTGACGGCAGGAGGGATATGGATCTGATTTGGAGCAAATTGCAATCATTGTAATTTTCCCTTTCGATAGGCATTAGGGATGGTGATTTGACACCACTAATTTATCTTGCGAGGCAAGCTCATAGAGCCCCTCGTCTATAAATATTTGTATTGTAAGCAAAGTAGAGGTTGGTTGGGTTGGTTGTAGGTTAGAAGTTAGACGATAGAGGAGAAACACAGAGAATCGAGACTCAGTTGTAGCTCAAACTCCACCATTGTAAACTGACGTTCCACCATTAATAGAAAATGACATTTTTTTTCCTATTTTACATTTTTGTGTAATGGATTTTGCGTTGTGAATTTCTTTTACATGCATTTGAATTGTAGATGAATGTTAGGAATCATTTGCAGGTATAGAGAATTCTTCTTCTATCCGAGAGTGTGTTGAGTTAAGTCTGGTTCTCTAGGCTAAGTGCAAGGAGTGTGCGACGGGGGGAGGAAACTCGATGAGCTGACGCAAGGAGTGTGTCTGAACTCAGTGGAGTCAGAAGAGAAGCTACCAGGAGGGCATACCAGATTAATTCACAGAGTCAAGGAGAAATTTCAAGGTGGTTAGGTGCCTTGGAAAGAAATACTGTGTGAGAAAAGGCATAGCTCAGAGTTACTGAACACTCTGAAATACTCTGCCAGGAGGACATCGAGCTAGTGTGAGCATGCACAGGAGCAACATTGTGGGAACTGCTGGAGAATCCCAAAATTGTTGAACATTCTGGTGAAGGAAGGCTTTGCAAGAAACGCATCGACAAAGGAAAGGAGATGCCTTAAACCTTTCCCTAAGGCGAAGGAGACGTCGTCGAGAATCTTAGCCGAACGCAAGGAGTGCGCCCAGGAAATGTAAGTCCATCTGACAAGCTCAGGAGGGAGAGCGAGAAGCTGCCAAGAGGGCATGCAAAAGTTCACAAAACAACTGGGAACCTTGAAGGTTTTCAAGCCGAGCAAAGTCATAGAAGGAAGTATGTGCAGAACTCTGCAAGGAGTGCAGAAGGAATTTTGGGAACACTCAAGTCTCAAAAGGGGAATTTGTGCTAAGTGTGAAAAGGAGTCGAGGACTTTCCAAAGTCCCGAGGACAAAGGAATCATCCATCATCGAGGAGGAGACAGGTGGCGGAAGATTAAGAGGTTCGGGTGAAGGAACTTCAGAAGGTCTGACATGAGCAGATAGAGATCTTCACGAGGCCAAGAGGCGCAAAGTAATTCTGGACAGTTGGATCCAGAGGGCACGTGGCAGAGGATCCACGCAGTTTGTGAAAAGTCGAAGAGTGAACACCCGAGACAGGAGCTCGTGAAGTCTGAGTTCGTGAAAGTGATCACAATTGTTGATCGCGAGAGGAACGTGGACCGTACATCTAGTCCCGAAGAATTCGTCGATTCGGAAATCGAGAAAGAGGACCAAGTCGATCACTAAAGTTTCGACGCGTGGGGTTGCGAAGGGAGTTGTCCCATGGTCATAGTCCACGGTCACATCAAGGAAGGAGCCTAGGATAGAGAGCTAACGCTATCGACATTGAATTTTGAAACCGCTAAGAAGAGGGTTCACGGGTGCCACATAACCTGCGCGAGAGAAAGGACCTGTGGCAGAATTTAGGGTTCTCAGGAGGAACCTAAGGAGTCACTCTGACTCAGCACATTGAACGATCCTAGATCGGGAGGTCGAGTCGACCCTTTGGAGGGGAGGTTGACGCCAGAGTGGTATCAGAGCTTGTTTTGTCTACAGATTGTAGGCAAAGGGGACAGAGTGTGATGCTCTGTTGAAAGTGCTGCAAGGTGTGTGACAGATGGTAAACAACTAGGTGGGCTGCAGGTGAAGCGAGATGGTCGTTGGAAGCTATGGGCACGGTTAGGGGGAAGTCTTCTTGCATAAGAGAAAAGCGGAGATAGACAAGGAGCTCAGAGAAATCAGAGTCCAAATGGAGACGTTAGCATTCAATGTGCAGTAAGAGGCAAAGGTACATTGGAGGTACGAATGGCTTTTGAAGAGAGAAACTAAGTGGCATGTTCAGAAGTTGTTAGCCATGAGGCAGCAACAGAGGTTGAAGAGGTGGTTGAGGCATGCTGAAAACCTCGATCATAAGCCAAAGAGATATGGAAAGGGTCTTGTAGGTTGCCAGGTGGGCAATGAGAAGGGATCACTGGATCTCGTAGAATTCCAGATGCGCAGAGGAGACATCCCAGAGTGCCAGGTGGGCAAGGGAGAAGAGATGAGCTCAACCAAGAGTTCACTGATAGGTGAAGAGGAGGCAAAAGAGAGACCTCACTCAAATGAAGATTCACGCGGGACTGAGTCGTATGAATGAAGACAATAAGAAGTTAAAAACTTCTGTCGCAGAGGAGGAGGATCAAAGGATTGTTCTGATCATTGGAGGAGTCGATATATTCCTACCAAGCAACCGAGGAGAGGCTAGCGTAGAAGTTGCAGAGGCAACGAGAGGACAGCAAGCCAAAACTGTCATGAAAGAAGAGGAACAGATACTAATGTCTGTCCCAACAGAAGGAGAATGCCGAGTTGAGTTACTCACTCAGTGGGAATTGTATTTAAAAGCAATGGAGGATTGGTTGGGCAATCTAGAACCAGGAGGTGGTTGCAGGGAGATATCCATGCCGGAGGAGATACACCAGCACGAGTTGCAGTTGGTGGACGTTGGAACAGAACCAGCCGAAGAACTAACAGGAATCGATTTGCTAGGAGAGGAAGCTGGACAACTGCTCAGTGATGAGAGGTCTGCAAAAGAGAAGACTGCAGTAGAGTGGCGAGCTAAGGCCACAAAGGGAGAAGATGACTTGGGAAGTTAGTGTGATTTACCCATTGACAAGGTCGGAGTGCAACAAGCTAGTCTGCAACAGAAGAACTAGCCGATGGAGCAGTTGGACGAGTTGATCGAGGAGATCAAGAAGTTGTTGTCGAGGTCAGTAACAGAAGCGGTCAACACAAGGAAGCTAGACAGAGAGGAACCTGCACGAGCAACAAGGATGATGCATGAGCAGGAGCAGCGAAGCAGAGGAGCTGAGAAATAGCTCCAAAGGAAAGTTTGGGATCCACGTGGATTCAACCACGTTGGAAATCTCATGAGCAGGAGCNAGAGAAAGACATGCCTTCGTACAAACTGGAGATAAGGTCACCATTAATAGGCTAATAACAGGAGGGATATGCATCTGATTTGGAGCAGTTTGCCATCACTGTAATTTGCCCGTTCGATAGGCATTAGGGATGGTGATTTGACACCACTAATTTATTTTGCGAGGGAACCTCATAGAGCCCCTCTTCTATAAATATTTGTATTGTAAGCAAAGTAGAGGTTGGTTGGGTTGGATGTAGGTTAGAAGTTAGACGATAGAGGAGAAACACAGAGAGTCGAGACTCAGTTGTAGCACGAACTCCACCATTGTAAATTGGCGTTCCACCATTAATAGAAAATGACAGTTTTTCCTATTTTACATTTATGTGTAATGGATTATGCATTGTGAATGTCTTTTACATGCATTTGGATTATAGATGAATGTTAGGAATCATCTGCAGGGATAGAGAAGTCGTCTTCTATCCAAGAGTGTGTTGAGTTAAGTCTGGTTCTCTAGGCTAAGTGCAAGGAGTGAGCAACGGAGGGAGGAAACTCTGTGAACCGATGCAAGGAGTGTGTGTCTGTACTCAGTGGAGTCAGAAGAGAAGATGCCAAGAGGGCATACCAGATTAATTCACAAACTCAGGGAGAAATTTTAAGGTGGTTAGGTGCCTTGGAAAGAAAGACCATGTGAGAGAAGGCACGACTCGGAGTTACTGAACACTGTGAAATACTCTACCAGGAGGGCATCGAGCTAGTGTGATTATGCACAGGAGAAACATTGTGGGAAGTGCTAGAGAATCCCAGAATTGTTGAACATTCTGGTGAAGGAAGGCTTTGCAAGAAGCGCATCAACAAAGGAAAGGAGATGCCTTAAACCTTTCCCTAAGGTGAAGGAGAAGCCATCGAGAAGCTTAGCCGAGCGCAAGGCGGGCGCCCAGGAAACGTAAGTCCATCTTACAAGATCAGGAGGGAGAGTGAGAAGCTGCCAGGAGGGCATGCGAAAGTTCACAAAAGAGTTGGGAACCTTGAAGGTTTTCAAGCCGAGCAAAGTCATAGAAGGAAGTCTGTGCAGAACTCTGCAAGGAGTGCAAACGGAATTTCGAGAACAGTCTAAGTCTAGAAAGGGGAATTTGCACTAAGTGTGCAAAGGAGTCGAGGACTTGCCAAAGTCCCGAGGACAGAGGAATCATCCATTGTCGAGGAGGAGATAAGTGGCGAAAGATTAAGAGGTTCAGGTGAAAAAACTTCGAAAGGTCTACTAGGAGTAGATAGAGAGACCTCCGCGAGGCCAAGAGGCGTGAAGTAATTCTGGACCGTTGGATCCAGAGGGAACGTGGCAGAGGATCCACGCAGCTCGCGAAAAGTCGAAGAGTGAACACTCGAGACAGGAGCTCGCGAAGTCTGAGTTTGCGAAAGTGATCACAACCATTGATCGCGAGAGGAACGTGGACCGTAGATCTGGTCCCGAAGAATTCGCTGATTCGAAAATCAAGAAAGAGGAGAGAGCCGCTCATGAAAGTTTTGAAGTGCAGGGTTGCGAAGGGAGTTGGCCCACGGTCATAGTCCGTGGTCACATCAAGGAAGGAGCCTAGCATAGACAGCTAGCGCTATCGGCGTTGAATTTTGAAAGCATTAAGGAGAGGGTCTATGGGTGCCACATAACCTGCGTGAGAGAAAGAAGGACCTATGACAAAATTTTGGGTTCCCGAGAGGAATCTAAGGAGTCGCTCCGACTCAGCACATCGAACGATCCTAGACCGGGAGGTCAAGTCAGCCCTTTGGAGGGGAGGTTGACGCCAAACTCTCTTGAAATCACTTCAATACTTGTTGCCCCTCTTATCTCAAGTTTAAGGGTTCAATATTATGTCAAACACATCATATGCAACACCTAATCCCTTATCAATGAGTGGTTGTTCTGAATTTATGCTTGTTGTTATGTTTATTTGCAACTAGTTGGTTGAAGTGTTTTGTCAAACACTTTGCATACATATGGTTGTAGCTTTCATCAACGGTTTTGTTTCTTATGTATGGTGGTTTTTGGGCATGAAATGACATGTAAATTACACAAGAAATGCATAGGAAACAATACTAAGAAACTGCAATACACAATGAAGCCAAAATAACTCAAATCTGATTTTATTATTTAATTTGCTAACCTCAATACATGGGTGAACAGATTGTTGACGACGATTTTGGTCAACAGTACTTAGCCGGCAAAGCGTTGCGAGGCTTCCCCTAGAATGAAATTGCTCGTGCATGGTTCCCCCACTCTCGTCAAAAGTGGCACGATTGACTCGACGAAGCTATCATGGCTCTGGATCTATCGTTCATATGGCTTATTTTTTAGATTCTCCGCATTCTTAAACTTGTCATTTATATAGTCATAAGCCAGGTCCAAATATATTTCTCATGCCTCTCTCTTTTCCTAATCCACTCCATATTGTAAAATCATTATATGAGATGCCTTACCATCATATAACTTCTCTATGTTCTATGACTCACCTTACCTTCATAGCTTTTAATAAATGGAAAGTAAACAATTATTAAAGTTTCATGTCATACTACTTCCTTAAATCTGCATTGACCCACTTTTTCAAATATCCCTCTCTAATGTTTAATTATACCAAACTTTCTTTTCAGATTATCCTCATGCCATATCATGAAGCAAAAAAAAAGGGAACGTGGCTATGGATGGGATTTTAGCATGTAAACACATGGAGTCGATTATTTGCTTTGAAGAATTAGTGGATATGACAAATCACCATTCTCTTGTTTTAGATTTGATATTACAATTGTGGTTTCGACTAATTCAATATGTCACATTGTGATAAGGAAGAAAGGCACTCAATGGCCACTTTGTTGAAGACCTCGATGGAATAGACGTATCATTTCATAATGGATATTTACTTTATGCTTACTCTATGGATTAGATCCTCCAAATGGAAATATGTAAATAGATTTTTAAATCCGTTATTGAGCTTTATAAGGTTCTTGATTATACCAAGTATAAAACAGGTACCTTAGAGATCTTTTGAACTTCTTGTGTCATGTATTCCGGCCGCACTATGGAAATCCTCCCTTTATGATGACATAAAAGAAACGACCTGGATGGATACGATCCACATTTATCACCAAATCTCATCGAAGGATTTAGGAAAAATACAAAGTGCACCACTTGATAAATGGATAGAATTCTTCATGTGTAACACCCGATGAGGACGCTGAAGCATTTCTCTGTTAACATCGCTACCATAAGGAGTAGCTATGAAACCTTTGAAAGTTTAAAATGCTAATGGAAAGCATTGGATATTTGGGTTTCAATTTTTATCCAAATTTTAATAGTTGAATCTATAAATAACGTCCTATATCACAGTCCCGTGGTGATGCATATATAACGTCCTATATCACAGTCCCGTGGTGATGCATATATATATATTTCAAATGAAAAGAGCAGTAGTCCACCAGAACTTTAGAAAGAGGACAAGGTTCATGCTTATGAGAAACAAATTCAAGCCATTTTGAACTCGTTTAAGCAGAGAAAATCCGCTCTGCAACAACAACAGGGATAGCAATAGCTTCCAAATCAGACTGTCAGCCAAGTGCAATCTATGCAGCAACAGTTTTGTCATGTATACCGACAATGTCCACAACAGGGATTACCACATATTCCACTCACCTGGTTGTTGGGATAACTTCCAAAGTATCCAACAAAGCTTATAAAATTCAAGTCACTCCACTACGCTCAGATTTTGATAGCAATGCAAATCGGTGGAGAAGTAAATCTAATACATTTACTGTCTCTGTTGCTGCTCAATTGTTGACGGGATCCATTACAAAAACAGAGGGCCTTCATTTTGCTGTGGTTGCTACTCGTTTCAATGAAATTGTAACTAAACCCCTTGTTGAGGGTGCTTCGGAGGCTTTCAGAAGACATTCTGTCAGAGAGGAAGATATTGATGTAATCCGGGTGCCAGGAAGCTCTGAGATTCCCTTAGTTTCCCAAACACTAGGGAAGTCAGGAAAGTATCATGCGGTGATGTGCATGGGAGCTTTGCTTAGAGGTGCTACTACACATTATGACGTCGTGGCAAATTCTGCAGCATCAGGAATAGTTTCTGCTAGTCTGAATTCAAGTATACCATGTATACCTGTGAGAATATGGAACAGGCTCCTGACAGAGCTGGGGGAAAGGTTGGAAACAAAGGTGTCGAAGTTGTTGTGATTGTGATTGAGATGGATTCACTATTTCAACATCACATCAAATGTTAAAATTGGTAAAGAGAAACGCCCTTCCTATATGGTCAGCATCCGGGCAATAGATCCAGAGAAGTGACAACATTGGGTCTTTGGTTATTGGTTCTGACATTGAAGGACTCTTGCAGTTAGAAATTCTTTGCAAGGAGCTGAGAGATGAAAGGGACAGACTACATAAATCATTGTTAACGGAACAGTCAAAGAAATGCCAGGTGATCAAGAATAAGGAAGCAGAGGTCGATGAACTGATCAAAACTTGGGAAAAGATAGGAAACGTTTTGAGAATTTGGATCTGGAGCTAAAGAACTTCTCAGACCGCCTAGGATATTTTCAGGAGTGAGAAATCGCCACAAAGTAGTCTTAAAGGATCAGCCCCACGCACTGGGGGAGGTTATATCAAGTTGGTACCTACGGATCCCAGATTTCCAAAAATGACTGTCATGGTGAGCAGTTTACCAGGAAATATGAAGAACCAGTTGCAAGAAGGTGACCTCACACTTGAAAGTGAGTTGATAGCTGCTTCTATTGAGGTATGGAGACCAGAGAGTTACCTTCCACTGCAATTGTTAAGCATAGTCTGGAACAAGGTGGAGAAATTGAAGCACAAACTGCAGCGATTTTGTTTGAGCATGCAATTCACAGTGCTGATTTTGCATATGAGGCATTGGTTTGTCTACCAAAGGTTCCATGGAAAATACCTATAGAGGATTTGATCCACAACTCCAATTCTCCAAGACACGGATGGGCGAAACACTAAGTTTGACAACAAATCTGCTGGCGAAGAACTTGATAACGGTTTCATTTTCTTTTTTTACAATTAAAATTATATTATTTTTTCTAATTTTGAAAGGAGGCAGTTCAAGACAATTCACATAGGCCAGTTCGTTCCAGAACTACCCTAACTAATCATCCAACCATTTAAAGGAAGCAGCGAACAACTATTGGCGAAGGTTTTTTGAAGAAGATAATTTTAGGAGAAAATTTAGAGAAATAAAACTCTGAGAGAGAAATTTGGCAGAAAATTCAGAGAGAGGTATGTTTGGAGTGCTGTGAGGACTGCTTCATTTCATTTTTATTTTACATCCTCAACAGGGAGGGATTGATGGAATCTTTGGCAGCAGGAGGTCTTGCGAAGCAGCGATAAGGATAAAGCAAGGATGAACTTGTTGGCCTTCATAAGGTGAATGTTTACTTGTTAGTTTGTTGTATTCAAGCTTGATTTTATTCGATGCTAATAGGTTTCTATATACATGTTTTCTCCTTGTGATTCGCCTTCATTGCTCCATTCCACTTCTGGCACAATTTTTTTTTTCCCTTTTTGTGCTTGGTCTTTCTATTGTACATTGTTTTAGAAGGGCTAAAGATCATATACCTGGCCCTAATCTTCACAGAGAGTTTGTATGGGAAACATTTTAAATGAAAATCAATTTGTTTTTCACTCTAAAAACTATTTTTTTGTTATTTCTTTAAAATCTTCAATTTTCCTCATTTTTATTAATTTAACACTTTAAATTCAAAATATAAAAATATATATAAATTCAAAATAACATAATCCCCTATGGTTACTAGATGTATATATATTTCTTTCTTTCTTTTAGTTGTTTTAAAGATATAAACTTTTGTTATTTTTATTTTTGTAATTAATTTTGTTTTAATTAAGAGAATGTTAAAGTAACAATCTTTTACATTTCTTTCTTTTAGTTGTTTTAAAGGTTAAACTTTTGTTATTTTTATTTTTGTAATTAATTTTGTTTTAATTAAGAGAATGTTAAAGTAACAATCATTTACACAGCTTTTTTAATTAATGTTTTATATTTATTTTGTTGTTAGTTATTAAGTCAATTTTTGTTTATTAAATTAATCTTTTAATTAGGAATTAACGTTTTCCAACTTCTATTAAGTTTTGTTTTTGTTAAACAAATACAAACTAAATGTTTTTTATATATTTGCATTTACTTTATTAGATTTAAATTTTGTTATTTCAAATGTATAAAATCCACATAGAATTAATAAATTATAAAATCACATAAAAATTAAATATTGTTAAAAAGTAAAATTGTAAGGCAAAGGAATTCATGCTTGCACTATAGGTTAGGGGAAAATTTGCCTAAAGTTCAATGCACTTTTTTGTATGGGGCTTTAAGTCCAGGGTGATATTCCCATCTCTTCTTGCCTAGCCCCGCGGGAGGTTGAAAATGTTGGTGTTGGGGACTCTCTAGTCCCTCGACGTCAACACATATATAATATAAATCTGATACAAAATTATATGGCTGATGTAGAAGGCTCCAAACACTAAAAATATGCAACAACCCAACTCTAGAAACCCTACAAAGGGTATCCACAATAGATCTCCTCCAAGAATGAAATCTACCAAATGATAACCAAGCTATCAAGTGCCAGTAATTCACCCCGCTCTAATAATTTTGCCCAGCCACTAATCAATCTATTTTCTGAAGTGATGGCACTCAAACCCTTCTCCAAAATTCGCCCAAGATGAGTACAATTCGGTCCCAAGAGATAAATTATCAACCCAACTCCAGAAATGAAGATCTTTACCTCTGAATATGGTCCCTCAAGAAATAATTCGCCCAGCTATGAAAATAAATAAATATGGAGCATGAAAACCCCAATAATGCCAAGAAGATATAACCTCAGGGATGGAAAATTTTCCTGGTACAAGATCTCTACCAGATCCAACTTTCTGAATCCAAATCAAATTGTTTTCTCCTTTCACAATGCACCCTTTATGCAGAAAACCTCCAGAGCTGCACCCTAACTCTTCTTTGACTAAAAAAAAAAAAATATGTGCCTGAATTGATATGAAGTACGCTGGTGAGGGAGGAATCTTTCACCTTCTTGTCCAAGCTTGGATCAGGAAAGGTGGAATCTTTCACCATCAAGCTGATCTCTAGGGTTTGTTCAATCAAAACCCTCAAAACCCCCAAGTATCATGGGCTCATGGGCTCGCTAACAAGAAGCTAGACATCAAAATAATAATCAATATAATGAGAGAATATAGGCCCTATCTCTCTTTTATCCCCCCTGTTCACCTTTTCCCTCCAAGTGAATTTTACTTTATTTTTATTATTCTTTAATTAAATCACTTTATCAATTAATTGGCCTTTTTGCCTCTAAAAAATGATTTATTTGTCCATATGGCTTCTACGGCCGCTGAAAATCACTTCTCATCATCTAATAATGTAGTGCTCTTCCTCCTGATTCCGATGAGTTATTACACTAAGAGTTTCTCCAAGTATTATTCCCAAAATGACCTTCTTAGTGAAAATAATTAAAACATGACCCATAATAAATCAAAATTACAGAAATCGTTGGAATGCAACGAAACCAAAGCCAAGTTGTGTGGAATGGATCTTGATGATGCAATATGATGAACGATGCAAGTCGGGCCCAACAAAACCCCTCAATATCTCCTGAAATCGATGTCACCCCCATCTGGCTACTCTGGTAAGCATAACACTCTATAATATAATAATGTCCAAAAATGGGGACATTATAGTCCTCCCTGCTAGAATATTGCTTGTTCTCAAGTAATAATTGAATCAATATGTATGTGATCCCAGGATCCCATATCCACATGTGTGACTTCTAGTAAGCTCTCCTCAAGACATGGCCCCTCCAAGTGCTCACCATACATGATACCAAAATGTTCTTAACAAGTAGAATGATCGTGTGCACCCAATCCTCAGTCAACTCCCCAAGCAACCTCTCTATTTGGATCTTGAACCCATCAAACTCTAGACTACCAAACACGCCAATCCTTGGATCCCATATCAAAATGTGAACTGCAGTTCTCTGTGAAGTATAGTCCTGTAAAATACCAACACCATGATGAATCTCCTGAAGATCCCCAACCAAAGGAACAAGTAGATACAATATCCATCCATCAAGGAGTCTCTCACATAAACCCATCTCCCAACTAACGTCTATGGCAGAAGCCAGACTCCTTGCTAACCAAGATGAGGATATGCTGATATATTTGATCCTCAACCAAGGAAATCCATCCCGCCACCAAGCATACTCATCTTGACTTTCTCTAAAATTCCTCAAACAATGGAAAGAATCAATCATGCAAGTCTTTGAAATCCTCATGCGCTCTAAAAGAGCACCAAATCTTGCATCACATAGCTCTAAAGGACTCATACAAAGTATCTCGGTGCCCAAAAAACTATAAATTTATTTCTAAAGTATCTTGTTAGTCATATTTTCCTGTCCATAATCACTAAATGTGTCCTCCATGTTAATCCACACTACTTTCTGTGGAGTCCCATGCTCCAAACATGCTTCTATGTGTCTAACGACATCATCATCGAGATTCCCCAAGGAGAATGTATTTATGTCGTGCTGACGAGTCCTGAAATGACCAAGTTGTCCAACCATAGATACATCATGTACAGTCCTCGAGATCCTAGACACTGCCACTTGCGACCATACCTCCTACCAACTGACCTCGTAGAACTCATAAAAAACAATTGTCCATATCTGTTGCTAGTCCTCATCATGTTGAGACTCTGAACCTGTACACATCTATGGAACATACTATGTCCCACGACTGAGGATTCTCTCCATCATGCCCCAAACCTCATATGAATGTCTCGGATGAACCACCCCTATCCTGCTATATATAATCACATCACTCCCGTCAGGTGGTCTCTGCCTACCAACTCTCAACATCCCCTGCCACTGTCTATCTCCCCCTATGTTGTTTTCTATGATGAAGGTATCGTGGAAAGATGAAGAAAATAACTGCAACTGTATGTAGGAATGGAAAGTATCATAGACTTTGGTCAATCCCAAGGACTTGACAAAAATCTCATCCACTAGCACCCATAGTGAATAATCGCATGTGCTCCTCACTAAACTCCAACCATCGGGTACAACAGTCGGGAACTCCACAAACCGTTGGTTTATCACCCTCCTTCCTGTTATCCCCGTTTTCTAGGGATAACTAGGAGATCATGTCTCGAGGCCCACAGGTCCTAGACATGGAGTACCGAGAGAAAGATTGACTTGAGCATGGCCCTGGAGGGCCCATCCTTCTTCTTCCTCGCCAGACTTGTCCTGTTAGCAGCAGCAGCTTCCATCACCATCGGCTTGGACTTGCATCAGAGAGGACTCTTGCTCCATGAGGTAATTGGTCCAAGGTATCATGGTATGTGTCA